>PVJA010001016.1:0-69003 GCA_004027025.1 Myocastor coypus
TGCTGAGGAGAAATGCTCATGATACAAAATTAAATGAAATGTGTGAGAGAAAAAAACAGTAAAATACAAACTGCATGAAGTGCATGACCATTAGCCAGGCACGGTGGCCCGCATTTGTAATCCTAGCACTCAAGAGACTGAGGAATCGCCAGGTGTGGTGGCGCACACCTTTAATCCCAGCACTTGGGAGGCAGAGGCAGGAGAATCAGTGCGAGTTCGAGACCAGCCTGGGCTACAAAAGTGAGCTCAAGGCCAGCCTGAGCTGCATAGTGAGACACTGTCTCAGAAAGACAAAAAAAAAAAGGCTGAGGCAGGAGGGTCGCAATGAGTTCAAGGTCAGCCTGAACTACAACAGCAAGGCCCTCAGAATAATCACCAAGTGCACAATTCTTACTTTGCTCTCACATAAATATATAGCAAACAGTCTGGAAGGAAATGCTCTAGAACACTGCCCACTGAGGATCTCTGACTCAGTGTCCATGGTTTCTCTTTTGCTTCTCTGTGCTCAAAAGTATCTTCACATAGAAGGCTTACTTCCTTAATTAGCAAAGTGACAAGTAGGAAAAACACACACACACACACATACACATTTGGAGAAGAAACCAGGGGAGTGCAGACATGAGCACAGCCCTGTTCCATGTACAGAGTGCGCAGCTCTTACACAGTATAACAGCTAAGGCTGAGAGGACTGAGCATCCCACGGGAGCCTGAAAGCTAATTGAAGAGGCAAGTGTACAAAGACAGCTGACCGGCCCACGGTGTGGACTGGCACTGAGTGAGGGTGGTTTGGAGGTAACAAAGCCCCATGCCATGGTAGATGAGGAACAGTGACCCCACCAGGTGGCCAGGGAACTGGGCTCTGTGGGGTGGGTGGGACTTGCAGAGGGGAGAAGAAGAAGCAAGGTGAAGGAGGAAGCAGTCGGAGCTGGAGGCACAGGTGAAGCAACAGGCATGTGACATTTTGGTCAAACAAAGCTCATGGCAAAGTGCAGCAAGGCCGTGGCTGCAGGGATGGGGCAGAAGAAGGTTTCTGTCCCTAAGATGAAAAGCACAGAGCTCATGACCTGACCTAGCAGCAGCAGAAAGGAGAAAACCCAGGGCAGTAACTCAGAATCGTCCGATGTGCATCACAGTGTGGGGTCTTTGAAGGGCCCGGTGCTGTACCAGGTGCCCCCGTGGGCTCAGTGCTGCCACACAGTCACCATCAATGCCACACTATCCACAGTGACCAGATGGGGATCTCAATCAACACCACAAGTAGCAGTGCCAGGGCAGACAATGGCTCTTGGCAAGTTTGTGGCCAAAATACAAAACAGGCTTGCCTCCCTCCACTTAAGCTGTGTAAAAATGACCTTCAGCCCTCAAGCGAGTTCTAGGCTCTGATGCTTGCCCTGGGGCCCGTCTGCATGGCCAGCTGCTGGGGGACATTCAGAAGTCAAGTGGGATGGGGACAACTGCTCAGAAGGTTGCAGTCATCTGCTGTGCTTGGCCCCCGGTCCACTCAAGGCCAGCAGCAAAGGGCCCCTGAGTCCCGTGCAAAGCAGGCATCTCTCCATGTCTCTGTGCCCTTCGGGGGTAGGGGCAGCCTTATGATAACAGATGCCTGTAGGAGACACTGGCCCAGACTGAGGCAGGCCTAAGCAGCAGCTACTGCAGATGGGAAAGGCAAGCCCTGAGGTCGGGTACTCTGATTCTTAAGTCTGTCAGTGATGTTTCCCTCTGAAAATTTAGATTCCAAATCATTCAGTTATAAAAGCAGGAAAACTACAATCAAAGTATCTTGTCCCTTTCCTAATATCTGTTCGTCTCTGTACCTCTCTAGCATCCTGGGTCCACTCGGGGCAGGAGGGGGTGGTTGCTAGAAGGCATGCTGCCTCCAGGTCGGGGAGATGCAAGGCACAGATGCACGGTGTCACACACCTGTAATCCCAGTACTCAGGAAGCTGAGGCAGGAGGATTGTCATGAGTTTGAAGTCAGCCTGGAGCACATAGTGAGACCTTATCTCAAAAAAAGCAGCAAACCTCACACCCCGCCACACTTGGCTTTCCATGTCAGTGCTAGGAGTGTCATGAAAAAAAATGGAATGTTCCTCGAAAGAACTCAGTTCAACCAACAGAGTGGCCGTGATCAGCCAAGCAGAGTACTCAAAGGCGTATGGGAGAGAGGACAGGGAAGGGGCCGCCGGCCAGTACCTTCTGCCTTTGATGAGCCTGACCCTCCGCCGAGGCATTTTTAAGGACTCTGCTTTATTTTTCTTGTAGCACTGATGGTCGTATATGGCGCCAGCTGCACCAGAACTATGCCAACATCCCGGGGCTTCACTCATTTAACAAACACTTGACGTGTGTGTGTGATAGTGCATGCAGAGCTCCTGCTGCTGCTGCTGCTGCCACCGCTGGGAAAGGAGTCCACTGACTCACGACGCTCTCCTTCCGCAAACCTTAATCCTAGTGGGAAATCCTGATAAGCAGATACCTAGCGCAACGTGTCATGCGGCAACAGACACCAGGAATAAGCTAATTCAGGGTGCAAGGCTTAGAGAGGATGGCAGGCTGGGCTTTTCTGAGAAGGGGACATGGCAGACACCTTAAGGAAATAAACAAGCCATGCAGACATGTAGAGAGCACACAGTATGTGGGGGTAGCACCTGCCTTACAGGAAGCGACAGTAAGATTCCAGGATCAACAGGTGACAGAAAACAAATGCAAGCCGTAAACTCTGCTCTCAAATTAGGACAGGGGTTGTGCCTTCTATGGCCGGGTCTTCAACTTCTAACAGTGTGGGCTCTTTTTTATAAAAATGTAGTTCTAGGGCTAGGGAGATAGCTCGGTGGCTTACGTGCCTGCCTGTCAAGAACGAGGACCTGGGTTCAATCCCTGATACTGCATGTTGTGCTGGCCCCAGAACCCCAGGTGCCGTGCCAGTCACCAAAACCAGGCGTGGTGGCGCATGCCTAAAATCCCATCACCGGGAAGCTGAGACAGGAGGAGCACTACAAGTCGGAGCTATATAGTGAAACCCTATACCAAGTAAGTAAAAGATATATATATGTGTATATATATATATATACACATATATATATGTATGCGTATATATATGTGTGTATATACGTATATATACACACATATATATACGCATACATATATATATAGAGAGATAAACACAGATATAGATATATAGATATAGATATTTCTAGTCATATTTCTGAATAGGCATAAAATCTGAATGAAAGAATGAATGAATGAATGAACACAAGGTAACTTATTTCCTCCTGGAAGGACACACACTTCTCCCATACAGACTCACTGGTTCTAACTCATGTAAATATCACTAGGCTTATTAAGCAGTCCTACTTTCTACCACAGACTTGCGACTTACATTGGTAGCATAAATTTGATGTACAAAGGACTGAAAGAAGGCCAACATGGAAAATCCAACCTAGGTATCCAAACCCGATGGTCTATAACATTCGGACACAAGCAGGTGCAGTGGCTCAGGCCTGTGAGCCCAGTGCTCTGGAAGGCTGAGACAGGAACTCTCAAGTTTGAATCCAGCTTGGATAACTCAGTGACTTAGGAGACCCTGTTGCAAAACAAAAGAAGTCAAGAAAGGGCTGGGAATGCAGTTCATTGAAAAAGTCCTATACTCCATCCTCAGTACTGCAAGAAAGAAAACAGAAATTGGATACAAAGGAGCAAAGGCTTGGATCCACTAGGTCTGTGAATAAAAGGACCTCAACCTTAAAAGACCTTGGAAGACCACCATTAACACACTGCTATGGCAAGGCAGAGAGGCATAGGCTCACAGTTCTCATCTCAGGAGGCTGAGGCAGGAAGGCCACTGGAGTCCAGGGTTCAGAGGCCAGCCTGAGTAAGGCAGCAAGACCACCATCTCAAAACTATAAAACAAAATAAAATAACTGTTGTAAAAGAATTTGTGGTGTATACTAAGATATTAATGACATACTAAGTATAAAAAGCAGAGATATATTTTTCACCAAACAGCATATGCATATCGATATAGCACTGTATGTATGTTCATATGTCATGATTTTGTGATTTCTATAAAAAATGGTTTACGTATTTATGGCAGAAAAAGAAAACGCAAACTATAGGAGTAATTAATGTCTGTCTGTCTGTCTCTCTCTTTCTCTCTCTCTCTGTCTTTCAATCTGGCAAAAATTTCAATGTGGAATCAGAAATAAATTGGTAGGGCTGGCCAAATAGCTCATCGGATTAAAGTACCTGTAAGCAGGCCCAGGGGCCAAGGGTTTGATCCCCAGGCCTGCCATGCTGCCTCCAATTGACACTAGGTGTGGTGGTACGTGTCTATAATCCCAGCTCTTGGGAGGCTGTGAACAGGTGAATCACTACAAGTCTGATCTAGTAGTGAGCCCCTGAGCACCGTGCTGACCCTTCCCTAAAATATAAATATATATATGAAACACATTGGTGAGTTTAGGGACATTTTTAACTAACCTGAACCTAGGTTTCCTCATCTGTAAAACGCAAATAAAACCTAGACTGTGAGATTTATGTAATTTATGTAATTATTCTTATAAGAATGCCATGTTTATGAAAAAACTCTTCTACCAATTTGCTAGAATCTGATTTGCACAATTTGATAAATTTTGGAGAGGCCCAAGAGACAGTATATTTAATAAAATTAACTTCTCAGAAAAAAAAAAAAAAACTTATGGGCTGAATCTATTTCATGCATCTGATTCTTTATGTTATAATCTTATCAAGTATAAACTTAGATCAGAACATTTATTTTAATCAGAAAACATGTTAACTGTGTTGCCAAGCAATTGGGTAAAGGGCAGTAACTGAAAGATCTTCTATTTCAAGTAATTAAATCATACCTAAAATTAAACGATAACCCAAACATAAGGATTCAAACATTCTCCTGAACAAAGTTGGCTCTGAGAGCCTACTGTGCGTCACGCACGGTGCTGACAGTGAACCTGACAGAGCTGTCTTAGGTGCTTCCGGCTGGAGATCAAAGAATAATCAACTCTACAGGGTGAATCTGAACAGTTGCCCTAAGCCCACGAAGACAAAGCTCCTCTGTTAGATTCCCCTGCTGCCTGTAAAAGACCCGGATATCTTGTCCCTCAGCTGCTGCATCTCAGCTGTACAGAGCCTCTGTACAGAGCTGCTGCCTCTCCAGAGAGGCAGCACACCCAGCACCCACAAGTCCATGCCGAAAGGCAGGGTGCCAAAGACAAAGTCGGACTGGCACGCCATCACAACTCCAAGGGGAAATAATGCCGCATTTCACTTGAATCAGGTTTCAATGCAAGGAGCCAACTGAAGCCACCTGTTACATGCCTGGTGCTCTCCTCTAGCAGCCCAACAACACAATACTATAAATATTCATTCCTTATGAAATTGTCAAAGGTCACTTTTCAAGGGAAGGTTATCAGCGAGACAGCTGGTAATAGACCGTATTTAAAGAGTCTACACCTGTGTTTCAGAAGGCCCGGGTAATTGAGACCATCATCATGTACGTTTATACTTCAGTGGGGGAAATTAATGGAAAATATTACTAGCTATGGAATTCTTAAGAGCATTACACTTGATAACCTCACTGTGAAAAACAGTCATTTAAATTCGATAAAATACTATTTGCCTGAACAGCTAGCACATCTTTTCAGAAGGTTCCTTGAATAATAACAGTGTTACAAATAACCTCTTTAACCTCCTGTAACCACAGCCTCGATTCTCAACAGCTGTCAAAATAGATTCCAGTATCCATTCTACTCAAATGTGTTAGAAGAAGATCTTAAACCTGTCAAGGAGTGTCAGGATGTGGGGAACTTAGGAGAAAATGTAACTGAGCTGCTTCTCCCAACTCCAGGGAAATGGAGGAAGCTCAGATCAGCTCAGAGGGAAAAAAAATCAGTCAAGGAGGACAGAGAGATGACCACACCCAACCACACAGGAAGTCCCAGCTCTGTGCCCAGAGGCAATGGGTGCCCCCCCCCCCCCCCCCCCAAGAGACTGAATCCTGAGCATCATTCACTCCACACAACAGATCACACCTCCAGGGCCACACTCTCTACCAGAAGTGAGGACACTGCCACCTCACCCAGGCTTGCCAGGTTCAACAAAGAAAAATCCAGGACAGCCAAGATGTCTGCTCTGCAGATACGCCATGAAGAGCTGCGCTACTTTACCAAGGTAAATGTGCCCCAGGATGTAGGCTGTATATGCAGTCCAGGTTCAACCGGAGTCCTGTCATTTCTCTGGCAACTTCACACTGAGGTGACAAAGCCCATGTCCCTCCCACTCTGCTGGAGGCAATGCTCTAGGACAGGATTTTAGAAAAGGTAACTATGTGATAAAAAATAATAATAATAATAACTTCCTATCTCCTATCTTAAAAAATCTTTTAAACAATGCAAGTTAAATTAACAGCACATGGCACAGTTTACTCTCACATGCTTCTCAACAAGATCGCCTGTTCCTAATGGGTGTCACAGTACATGCTGCCCTGCAGAGTAGACTACTGCAGACACTGTGTCCCTTCACCCCTGAAGGTTTTCATAACGCATCACCTCACATGGAGGCCACGTCCTGAGGTGACCACGACCTGATGACAGCATCATGCCCTGACATATACCTCACATTTAAACCTCTGGGCTCAACACAGTCCTGCAGGGTCATCTGTTTGCCCAGTCCAGAACTCAATCAAGAATGCACCACTGCATTTAGCAGTGCTTGTCTGGAGTTCCCTTTGCCTCAATGGGCTTCTTTGCAATGGAGAACAGAGAGCACCAGCGAGCTCGGGGCGCAAGGCACCCAAACCACCTCCGTCTCAGTCTCATCCAAAGGCATCTACGCACTTCAAGGACTGGACAGCTGATAAGCATCACTGCCTTGTGAACTCTTCCAGACTTCAACGAAGTTCCTAAGCATAGTTCCTGAGCATTTCCGGTTTTAACGCTGGGAGATTTTTCCCCCTCCCTCAGTAAAAAGGTCGGAGAGCTTGCAAAAAAAAAAAGCATAAAACAAAACAGCAGCAGCAACAACACTGGGCCTAATTATTGCCATTGACAAACGCTGTGACCCAAACCTAACCCACAGTCATTCACACATCACCCACCAGCAGCTGAAGACCAGAATCGCACTTGAGAGTGAAGTTTGACCTCACTGTTCTGAATCTCAGTATTTTCACCACGCTCCAATCCTCAGCAAATACCACAATAATTTGGAAAATGCGCTAGCACAGCTCGTTCAGTCACAGAAACAAATGTGAAAAGAGGAAAGTTTTGTGACAACCAACAGCAGAGAACAATGAGAAGAAACCTTTCTCTTTCTCCAGTGACAGCTTGTTCAACAAAAGGTAAAGGTGGAAACAAGGTCAAAGAAAAACAAAGCATCGTTGTTTTCTCCTCAAACTGAGGGACACAGAAAAACTCAAAGGTTTCACACTGGATGCTTCAAGAGTGGAAAATGACTTTCATACAGAGTTTTAAGTATAATTTTTTTTAAATTATCATAAATTTTTAAAGGCTTCAGACTGCCAATGAAGGTGTAGAAACCCTGGGGATGTCCAAATGCTTCCCGTGAACTCGTGCTGGAGTACTGGCAGGGCAGGAATCCGGGGATTACAACACTTTTTCTGTGACTGGTCCCCAAAAGAAATTCTTGAGCGCTGACAGCCGAGTCCTCCCTACTCATGGGGAGCGCTCAAGGATCTAATCAATTGAAAGGATAAAAGGAGACACAGACCTCCCTTTGACAATTTACAGATGGGTCAGCCTGCGGGACATGCTGCTTCTGGTCCCAGATGAATCAGCAGGCCCCAGCCTTGGCCAGGTCTGGGTCACCGCTGCTCACCAGGAGAAGCATGTGCCCATCTTAGCACTCGATAATCAAGCAAAAGCTCTGGAAGGAAATCGCAGCCATCGCTCCCGACCTTTCAAACACCCACAGGCCTGAATTCCTGATCTAATGGTTTCAATTGGTCCTCTGAGGAAAACATCACCCTGCTTTCTATAGTGTGATAAAGTACTTCACCAGTGCATCATCTTGGTAAATAGCCCTGTGTCTTCCAAAGAGGAATCTCCACTTCGCAGTCAAGAAAATGGAGGCTCACAGCGCGGAAGTGACGTTGAGAAAGCAACGCACCCGCCAGGGTCTTAGGAAGGGGTTGAGGATGAAGTCCCTGTCTCACCAGCTCTTATCACATCCCTCACAGCAGCAGCAGGAGCGTGTTCACCTTATTCTCTTTAGGGTTCCTCTTTTGAGTACTTTGGTCATTTTCACCACCTAGATGGCCGCTCCCTTGTGGACTTTGGTTCACAGTTAGATTTCACTGGATTCATTCATCCATTCTTTCAAAGCAAAAGTACTAAGGTCCCCAATGTGCCAGGCATGACAAGGAGCTGGAAGGTGAAGGGGACTAAAAAGTGGAGTAAGATGACGTGGGATGAGATAAATGCCCCATCACTAGTGCTGTATAGAGGGTCATAGTACCAGGCAGTCCCAAGGGGTTGGAGGACAACAGCCAGAAGCAGGAGCAGTGGCCCAGGGGTCTTCGGAGTGGTCATACTGCCGTGCAAGTAAACACCTCCAAGGAACTGCTTACCCCAGTGAGTGGACAGGATTCATTCCCAAAGGCAGAAGGCAGCTGTGGATGATGCCCAGACCTCTGCTGGGCTCCACATTAACTCCAGAGAAGATGGTTCAGATTCTGTACCAACCCAGAAGCCAGGGCTGGAACATGTGAGCAGTTAGAACATGCTAAAATCAAGCCAGACCTTCGTATACTGTAGCTCTCTGAAATTTCACACTATGACTGCTAGTTGTCATTGGAGAAACACAAAGATGTGCTTTTCCTATAAATAAAGAAACAAAACGGGGTGGGTCCTGAGGAGAACTTGCAGGCAGGCCTTCTTAGTCAGTGCAGTCCTTGGAATTCAGGTAAACACAGCAGCTCTCACTCCCAGCACAGAAAACCCATTCAGTGTGGTGTGAGTCAGCAGGGTGGAAGCTGCGTGAGTCTAAGCCGAGAAGGTCAGGATGCCAGCCCTCCCCCTGGACCCTGGTCGCCTGTGCCTGCTGTGTTTCAGTCTTCTCTGGCTATAGCACTGAGGGCGCTGCCGCCTTCTTCCTGCTATGTTGCTGGCAAAATGAAATAAGCAGAACTCACTCTTGACCGACTCGAATGTGTGTTTTCCTGAATAGCATTCAACAACTTCCCACCATTTTCAAAGAATGAGAAGCTCCCTCCAATTTTCAGCCCTCAAGTTGGGATTTGTTCCAGGCCCCATTCCTGAGTCCGAAAGAGAACCTGACCCAATACACCAATCCCTTTGTCAAAGTCAAGGAGGCCATGGAGTCTGGATAACCCATGCCTTAGTCCAGTGGTGGCAAACCTATGGCATGTGTGCCACAGAGGGCTGGCTGTTATCACTGAATGCCCCAAAAGGTTCACCATCACTGCTCGGTCTCCCTTCTCGGTAGCCAGCACAGCCTGTGTCTCTCTCCTTGTTCTCGCTACTGTCACAGAGGCAGCAGAAGAACCCCATTCCGTGATGCTTGGAAGGGCAGGGTCTGAACTGATGCCATTTAAGTAATCTTTTTAAAACCCATGGAAAAAGGAGGCCAAGCCACAGCAACACGCACAAAATGAAAAAGAAGGACAACAAAATGGACAAACTGAAGAGAATTCGTCACCAAGGAAATATGTAAACTAATAATGCGGCTCATTAAAGCTATCATTAAAAATCCTTAGATTTATTTTCTTTTAACTACCAGCTTTTTTATTTACCAAAGGACTACAATCTTCAGCATTCTTGGCCTGGTAAAGATTCAACATGGCACACATTTCTAATCTCAGCCCTCTGGAGGCTGAGGCAGGAGGAGCATTGCGAGTTCAAGACCAGCATGGGCTACAAAGGGAGCTCAAGGCCAGCCTGAGCTGCATAGTCTCAAAGGAAGAAAAAAAAAAACCCACAGAGATTCAACACCACTGCCACTTTTCCAACAAATTTGAAACTGTGTCCCCACTTGTGAAATGGAAATTATACTTTTATTGTGTGATTTATATTAATTTGGAAGTTGCTTATTAAGCATTTACTATTTGCCAGACTCTGGGTGATACATTTGATACATTACCAAGCTATTGCAATTTATCACACTGTGTTTTCACAACTACACGTGCTGCTTCTTCCAATAGCTCCCCTCAGGAACCACAGTGTCTGCTACGTAGCTATCTGCATAGTGCCTGGCACATCCAAAGTGCTAAGGAAAAAGCCAATGAAACAACAAATGAAAGAGAAAAGGACAGGCTGGCCAGATAGCTCAGCAGATTAAAGCACATGCTTAGTCAGACACAGGGACCAGGGTTCAATCCCTGTTGTGCTGTGCCAGCCCCGCACCCTGGGCATGTGGTGCATGCCTATAATCCCAGTGTTTAGGAGGCTGAAAAACAGGAGGATCACTGTGAGTCTGATCTGTGTAGTAAGACCCTGTAAACCCTTACTAAATACATGAGAGAGAGAGAGAGAGAGAGAGAGAGAGAAAAGAAGAAAAGGAAGGGAAGTACAGGAAAAGAAAAGAATTAAAGAGATTACAAGTTAGATAAACCCAATCCTTGAAATACTCTAAAATCTGAAATTTTCTATCCCAAAAGTCTTAGATTTTCAAATATGCTGGACTTGGGTGGATTGAGTGAGAGTGGCTTGTGTTGGTAACATCTGTACAAATATTTCAAAGAAGTTTCCAAATCTTTACCACTTCTTGTCTAAAGCATTTCAGATAAGGGATACTCAACCTGTATCCTACAAAGAATATTCTACAGTCATGTATAGGGCTACATGGAGAAAAAAAAAAAGACCTGGGGGTTTAAATTGCACCAGGAGTTATCTTTGCTAATAAATGATAGACATAGCATTTATCATGGCTTTCGGAAAACCAGAAATGAAAACATCTCCAATTTGTTTCATGACATCTTTTCTTAAACCTGGAAACCCTACTTGTCTGGGACATCACTCACCTTGCTGCCTATTTCAAAAAGGAACTAGAAAACACTCAGTGCATGCATTTCACACACACACACACACACACACACACACACACACACACACACACACAAAAAAAAAAAAAAAAAAAAAAAAAAAAAAAAAAAAAAAAAAAAAAAACCCACAAGCCAAGAAGTCCAGGAAGAATATACTGGAAATAATTTAAAGTTTTTAAGACCTCTCTTATTCATTCATTCATTCATTCATTCATTCGTTCATTCATGTTTCATGTCTCTCTGCTGCTGCTACTGCTAACAGTTCAGTTTCTCGATCTTTACCTTTTATGGACAGAAGCTATAGGACCATAAAGTCGGAAGGGACTCTGGAAGTCACTCAGGAGATCACTAATCTCCACAGTGGAGAAGGGTAGACACTTTGGAAGTTGACCTGCTTATTTCCAAATCAAGTCATGATGGCTCCTCCCCTATTTCACAGGGCTGCTGCGGAGAATAAGTGTATGCAAATAATATGTATGCACGTATGTATGCAAATTGAGTGTAAACTGGGCATGGTGGTGCACATCTGTAATCCCAGTACTGGGAAGGCTGAGGCAGGAGGCTCATTGCAAGTTCGAGACCAGCCTGCTACAAAGTGAGCTCAAGACAAGTTTAACCTGTACAGAATGACCCTGTCTCAAAAAAAAAAAAAAAAGCTTAATTACAATGCATGAAACACAGAGCTAGATTGGTGAGATGAGCTTTAGGAGGTTTAGATTCAATAGCCTCCAACATTAGATGCTTCACTGGTGGCCCACTGCAATTGCAGAACATTTGACTGTGTATGCATCTGCTTCCTCTTAGTCCAAAGAGAAGAATTTTCTTTTACTTTTTTTTTCTTTTTTTTTTTTTCTTCTTAGCAACATCAATAGGGAGGTGGGTCATGCCCACACACTGTACTCTGTAGAACTATTGTGAAGACAATATGCAATATGTTAACTTTCAAAAAAAGAAAGGG
This sequence comes from Myocastor coypus, assembly GCA_004027025.1. NCBI lineage: Eukaryota > Metazoa > Chordata > Mammalia > Rodentia > Myocastoridae > Myocastor > Myocastor coypus. The sequence goes on from PVJA010001016.1 coordinate 11,991, forward strand.
GAAAAGAAAAAAAAGCAATGTTGATTTAGTGTGTTAATGTTTAATTGTTTGATCTTATACACCTGTATGTATTAATCTAAACTGATCTGATGATGAAAATATGTAACATAACCATTGTTAAATTTAAACAATAAAAATATTAAATAAAAAAATAAACTGCACAGAATGACCCTGTCTCAAAAAAAAAAATAAAAATAAAAATAAAAAATCAGAAAATTCAGGGTAGTGCTGGGCATGGAGCAGGCATTTGATAAACAGGAGCCAGTCTTGTTTAGACATGCCCCACTACTACTCTGTGTGCAGCCCAATGCTAAAGGCTCACCCACCTGTGATAAAACCCAAGCCACTGCTTCTTCTTAACTTACGTGATCCTGAACCCTAACCATCATCGAGTCATTCTTTACCTTCTAAATGAATGATAGCTTCTACCTGCTACATAAGCAGGGGTAATCAACAGACATCATAAATGTTTAAGTTTTTTTTTTTAAAAAAAAAAACTAATTACGGTAAGAGAAACACATCCCTGAATGCCCCTCAAAATTGTCCTCCCTGGTCGGGTCTGGAAGTCCTCTCTGCTGAAGGTCTTTATGGGATGTGATAAAAAGCATGGTGATGCTGCCGCCATGTGCCTTCCTTCCACGGAAAGGGAGGCTCAGGAAAACATCACAGAGTGTCCTATTCCACCTCATTCACCAGACACAGTAGGACGTGACTCCTGGCCGGTCCCCCAAGTCAAGTGACCATGAAAGGCCAACATTTTGAATCAGTGCAGGCCATCGAGGCAGCCACCACAGTGCAACTGAAGAAGGACATTAGAGCTGCTTCTGAGAGTGGCGAGAGCGTCGTGGTCCACTCAAAGCAAGAGGGCGTGTTCTGAGACGGAGGCCTGCCAATGTCTCTTCACAGTAATAAAGAAATTTGTTAAGTAAATATTTCATTTTTCAGTCATACCTCATACGTACAGAATCGAAGACTCCACTCTAAGGCAACCTCACAGGTAACCAAGGACAGCTGTGCAGTCTGCTCATTTTCACAGCCTCCCCTGGTTTCCCAGGGTCCCCCCATGCTCCACCCTCCTCTGGCCACATTGTAACCTGTCCATCTCCTCAAAGTCTTCCCCCAAGACTGCACCCAGTCTCCAGGACAGCCTGGCCAGCAAGGCCCGTCTGTCCTGGGCATCACAGCAGTGTTACAGACCTTTGCGGCATTATGGCATTATTCATATGCAGCTCTACATCTACTGAAAGCCGAGAGTCCTGTTCACGGGGCCACAGCTGTGCCTACATCCTCTTCCTCAGGTCCAGGTGATGCCGGTGCAGGGACATGTGTTGCCTTGTTACATCCAAACACTTGCGGTCACAGCTCTGTGCATCCAGGACTCTGACAAGTGTACCCCCCTCAGCTCTGCTCACACACAGAGACAGAACCTGGAGTGCCCTGCCTTGGTTGTACCACTTCTCTCCAGCTTTCTGCCTCGCTCCTCCTGGGATGCCATGGCCTGAGCTCCCCGTGGAGCTGGCTCTGCAGTCACCTGCGTGCCACCCAGGAAGTGCAGAGACTCAGCACCTCAGGCAATACTTGGCCCAGGGAAGAAAGGAGCCAGCAGATGCATGTCCACCACTTCTGTCCCTCGGCCATGTCTATGTCACACCTCACATAGCCCCTTGGAGAACCCCTCTGCCCTAACAGCTGTCATCTCAGGCTCTGCTCTCTTGCACATAGGCGATGTCATACTGCACAGGCACACGTGGACCTGGAGGCATGCATGGCACCAGACAGCTCCCTTCTGGCTGACAGCTCTGAGCAGACCTATCAGTCACCAAAGCACACACCTGCCCCACTTTTCCACCTGATGCCTCAGGATGCAGGGCACTGCAGAGGCTGAGCTGCAATGTAATGATGGGGCACCCCTAGCATCCCACTTTCTGCCCCAATGCAGCAGACCCACAGTCTATGCCATCACCCTCCTCTCCACTCCACACAAGAAGGAAATGGCACTAGCTTTCCACACCCATCTGCCCCAACCCAGCAAACCCTCACAGCCTCCCACAACCTCGCTGCTCCCTCATGCTTAAACGCTCCTCTGGGACCTTGTACAGGAGTCACATTCACCTATGCAAACCCTTAAATATAGGGACCCTGCTTTCTCCCTCCTTCCTTTCTGCTACCAAAGGAGAAAACGGCATTTACCCGAAGACCATGGACGCTGCCTCACGTTTCTTTATCTCTTCAAAAACTGCCATCTCTACCACACAGCCTAACTCCGTTGAAAGACCGTGTCTGATGCCCATAGCCCAACAGAAACGTATTCATGGGAAGTCAGAGTTACGTATGCATTCATGCTGCACGCACAGATGCTCAGATTCTACCGACAAAGCAGGATGGATGCGATGCTGCAGAAATTCCAATGATTGCACTTTTGTGTGCAGGGGAAGTGGGAAGAACCCACTCTCCCATTTGGTCTCTGGAATTAACATTCTTGCTCTTTCCAGCTCAACTTCACAGTCCATAGCATCAGGGGAATATATATATATATATATATATATATATATATATATATATATATTCATCCCTATACATCCCTATCATAGGGATATATATATATATATATACATATATATATATATATATATATATATATATATATATATATGTATGTATCTTTAGGGTGAGCAGTCTTTCCAGGAGCCTCAGTCTCCATGGGACACTAATCATTAGTATACCTGACAACTGCAACTGCGGTACATCCAACAAGCTAGGCAAGCATTGCAGCGGAGTCCTGCTTGGCCGTCCTCCAGCGCAGACTCAGTTAAGGCTGCAAGCACCGGCTGCAAGAACCAGGCTAGAAATTCTTGCTGGAAGCACCACGGAGGAGGCTCCACAGTGTAATGAGTGATCTCATGAAAAGATTTCCAAGCCAATGATTCTATGGTAGGATGTGTACTGGTATCCCTGGGAGGCTCTGACTACAACAGCCCGCAGAGATTCTCTGGGTGAGCATTCATTGGTTAGGACTGACCACAGAGTGCTATAGCAGTGCCCTGTCCTGCTGTCCCTCCTCTCCCCACCTCCTGCCTTCTCATGACATGTGGACACCCGGGTAAAGAAGGATCCCTCTCCAGCCATCATGCTCCACATATGTAGCTTCCAGGAAACTCCAACCAGAAACTCTGAAATTGACCTTTCTCAGAACAGCAAGCCTGGGGGTGCGCAGAGAAGGGACCCCATCCTAATCCTCAGCCACCTGGGCTAGCTCAAACCGGACCCCAAAGGAGGACTCCAACAGGTGAATGACGTATGGAAGCAGGTGAGATGGTGGCCCCAGCACCGTGTGCAGCAAGCCCCATTCCAACCCAGTCAGTATCTGCTGGCCACAGCTCTGTCCACCATGGTCTTAACTCAGAGCACAGGAAAATCACCATGCTTATTGATTGATTTTCAAACTGCTCTCTGGTCAGTTAAAATTGGGGAGTGGTCCAGAGGAAGCATCCTTGTCTCAAATAAGTTTTCAGGTGAGCAAAAACCTTTAGAATCATGTTCATGCTACTTGAAAGCCACCACACTAAGTCATCTGTAAATTAACTTCCATCTCTAACAGACCGTTGTCTCTCTACTCCAAATGCGACCTACACCCACAGCATCAATGCCTGTGATGAGCCTCTCACTGGCTTTCTTAATCACGGTTCTCCACTGCTGGCTCCCCAAGTGGTCTGCACCCCTGTTCTGCCAGGGAAGGGCTGCTCTGACTCTTTGATATTTCCCTGTAAGTTTCTAGATGCTATGGCTTAGTACTAGCTCTAATCTGTGCATGTTACCAATGTAAGCTACTGGGAGAGAACCAGAAGAACTATTCTAATGTCTCAGAATTTTATGGGTACTTAAGAGGGATGAAAATATTCAGTGAGCAGTTGCTTCGCTGTGCCACTTTTAAATATGTCGGAAGTCACTCTGAGTGCATGAAGTGACCACTGGGCAATCCTTTTTCCATTTACTGAGAAATCAGTCCTGGTACGGACAATGAGCTTCATGCTTCTGGACTCTAACCAGCTCACATTCAACTTTCAAAAGTGTAGGAGGCCACCCTGCACCTGGTGCATGCTTGGAGCCCCCTAGGTGTGGAGTCCCCCCATGCACATGGCATCAGAGGTGCTATAAGGCCAGCATCTTGGGAGCTCTCAGCACTTGTCTCAAGTGGCCACACTGCCCTGGCTTCTCCAGCTGGTAAGTCCCTGACCGCTCCAGTCTCTTCCCCTCCCTCAATTCCTGATTCGTTCTCTCCAAAGAACTCAGTGACTGCAAATGCTGCTGGCCTAATTATGATAGCTATGTTTGCTTTACCTCTACAGCTGGCGCACAACTCCTTGAGGGGAATGATGGCACCTCCTTCACCCTTTGGCATGGCACCCAGCTCTTAGCTGGGAACCTGGCGCATTCACAGCAGCTGAGGAGCCTAGTCTCACCCTTTATTGCTAGATATGAATCGCTGGATAATGTCATGTGGGTAATAATAGCCACTATGCAAAAGAAACGACCAAATCATTTTTTCCCTAGTAAACTGAGAGCAAAAAATCCAGTATTAAAATGCTGCTTTGTAGAAAAGGAACAAAACCTAGGGATCAGCTTGAGTTCTGGGGAGCAGGCCAGCTCCTGGAGGTGGGGGCTATAAGTTGGCTCTTGGGGTACAGGCTTTAGGGCAGGGCCCAGGCCTTGCCTGGTGCAGCCAGAGAACACACTCAGCTCCAGCTCTGCAAGTTCTCTGCTTTCCTTGGGAAAATCCTGCCTCAGGCGGCTTCCATGGAAGTAAAAAATAGCTCAGAGACATCTCTTCTGCATCTTAATCTATGTGAATCGAATGAGCTCAGGCAGGCCTTGGAAGGGATGATTAGCAGGGATGAAAAGGAAGCAGCAGGCTAAAGCCTCAAAGTAGTGAGGGTCTGAAGTGCGTTTTCTGTGAGCCTCACACCTCTGGAACACAGGTTATGGGAGGCATTTCACTGATGGACAGAAATGGCCCAACCTTTCCTTGGTCAAGGGGAAGCAATGCACCCTCCGCCCTGTCCTCAGCTCTTGACTCTCCCTAACACTGCAGCTCCGCAGGCAGGCAAATGGGCAGTTTACGGTTTCCTTTTACCTGCTTTGACATAGTATCATTTTTTTTTATAACAATGCGACATTTTCAAAAGCACAAAAGTAGTACATTCCTAATAATTAATACAATGCATACTGTTGTCCTCAGAGTAGTTATACACAGCACAAGATGTACACATAATTTTTCTAATCAGTGTTGGTACAAAACTTTTTTTCTCCAAATAACATCAACCTGACGAAAAGCACACCCAGACATGTGAGTTTACAGTTTCTTCTTAGACTTCTTAGCCAGTGGTTTGCCCTGGGTTGTTTATTTAAATGTAAATAAGATCATTTGACTGCTGTGAAGTTTGCCTGCCTTCTTGCTTTGAAGGGGCCTGCTTATAATGCTCCCTGTACCCCTTTGGCAGCTGAGCCTTTAGTGGCTGAGATAAACAGCCACATCCAGCTCATTCACAGCAAAGACTAGGAATGGGGGTGACCAGCAACAGCTGACAGTCAAGACCTTGTGCAGTGACCCCAGACCAAACCAAAGAAATGACCCCCATAGCTGCCCAATGATTTCTTTTTCACTCCTCAACTAAAGAGAAACAAACAAACACATGACAAGTTATTTGTGGAAACTGAGTCAGGCCTGGCTCAGTATTTTTCTCACCATGGTAAAGAGACAACAAAACTAAAGAAGTAGAATACAATAGATTCATGTCTTGTAGGGGTTCTAAGTCCCCCCATAATCTTGCCTTGATTGTCCTTTAAATGAAAGGTTTATGATCCTTTAGGAAAATATTGTTTATCCAAGGATAAGACAGACCCTGGTTGGACTCATTAAAAAGGAACGAGGCAATGCCAAGATGTATCATCACCCTTGGATTGATCAGAACAGGGAGTCTCACAAGCCACCCAGCCCCAGTCTGGCAGATGTCAAAATCTGCGTTCCATAAAAGCCCTCTAGCAGAGATGGCGGACCTTCTGAGCTACCAAGGAAAAAAACGGCCACAGGTTTGCCACCACTCTCCTACAAAGTATGGGTCTGAATGAGTGGCCACCAGGACAGCAGCTGCTGCAGTCACAGTTCTTCCGCCTCCATATGCTGCTGCCGAAAGCCACCATGCTGCCCCAAGCTGAAGATGCCACCTAAGCCCAAAATGACACTGTTGGAGTCAAACAGCCTGGTGTGTATACCAGGTAAAGTCCTTCTCAGAAGTGTGCACACACATGCACCCTGGACCTCACACCCACGTGGCCCACGCACCATGCGTGCAGTCCTTCCACCCCTTCCTTCTCCCTTACTTCCTTCTCCCTTACTTCTCAGCATGCTCCTGCACACACTGCTACTTGGATTCTGTGTCACCTCTGGGGATTAACTTGAAATTCCTTGGCTGGTGGAGTCCTACACACTTGTGGCTTCTGCTTCTAACTTCTGCCTCTTAAACCCCAGCACTCCACATGCTCTGAGCTGCTCCCAGTTCGGCCTCTCCTGAACACACCAGTCCCTTCCATGGAGCACTGTCTTTCTAAATGCCACACCTCCACACATCCTTCCCCAAGCCTCCTGCTCCTGGCAGTTGCTTGCCCAGTTCAAGACACTCCAGCAGCCTTCCCTCCACACTTGGCACTTCCCATCTGTGCTTCAGCACCTGTACTATCTTTTCAGTTATTTCTTCAGCAGCAAGCATTACCTATCACATACCAGGGACTGGGACATGGTGAGATACACCTGTATTCCTGCTGGAAACTGTCTATTGATGAATACTTGAATGGGAGAACTACAAATAAGGCCTTCTCTACGTCATCAGAAAAACCTTTTCCTGCTTTGTTTTTTCCTCATTTGTGATTTTAAAAAGCAATAAGGGAGCCAGGGAGATGGCTTGGTGGCATAAGCGCTCAATCCTCAGTCCCCAAAAAAAGCAATAAGGGTAGAAGATGGCGCACCTATACAATGGAAGTGGGAAACCATTAAAATCATAGAACCAGCGCAGAGCCCTTCTATATTTGTAAATATAGCCACTGTCCCCTCCAAGGTCCACAGTCTTTTTTTTGTCACCACCATCTCAGAGAATCCTTTCTCCCACATTTAACTGTAAATGAGGAATGACATTTTTGCCATTAATATGAACATACACAATTCTCCACAAAATACACATCATTTTCTGCCTTAAAGTACAGCACCACACAAATGAATGAAGTCTTTACAAGTTAACTCAAGAATTTCTACTCATCACACTGTTTCCACTGAAAAGTATATTTCAAATTGAAATGATAAATACACAAACAATGCTACATCCTATTTTTTCCTTTGAGAACTGCAGGGAAAGTGGGGGAATTCCATTTTGGCCAATTATAAGGATCTAATGGACTGCTCTTCCCAGAAATAACCCTCTAGAAAAAGCAGCCTGGCCAGCAGTGGCAGTGGCCACATGGAGTTGGTGGTTGATAATTCCTCTGCTAAAAGTATGAACATTCTATAAAGAAGCTAAAACTCAGACAGTACCCACTGGCCCAGGCTCAGGTGAGATATGAAGGCCAAACATATCCAATATGGACTGCACAAGGTGGCTTCCCATCACTATAATTTGTACTCAAAACATCATTTATAAAGACGAAAGGTTTATTTTGGCTCACAGTTTTCGGCACTTCTGTTCATGGTCTATTAGCTGCCACCAGGGCTCACAAGGCAGAATAAAACTCCTCAATTCATGACCAGGAGTCAAACAAAGAAACAGAAAGTGGTCCCACCTCCTCTCCCAGGGCAACTCCACCCCTGTGACCTGATAACAAACAGCAACCCCACCTCTACCAGCAGTGCCACATTGGCGGATCAAGCCTTTAACCCATGGCCTTTCAGGGGACAGTCAAGATCCAAACTGAGTAGAAACTGAGAGAATTACTTTCGTTGCATGTCCAGTGATGATAAACCTGAGGCAAAAAATGAACCAGTGGATTGCCAGAGTCTAAACCCATTGAAGAATATAAAAAGTTAGTATAAACATCCTACAGATGGCAGATAAACTGTGCCTAAGGACAAGGGATCTCTCTATTTAAATTCAGCTCTGCAGAGAACAGAACTAAGTTCACACTGTTACTGTCTTTTCTTGATTCTACTGCAATCAAGCTCCAGATATCAAGTTTCCCATTCATCTACAAGTGTGTGTGTGTGTGTGTGTGTGTGTGTGTGTGTGTGTGTGTTTCAACCACACTAGGCAAAATAAATGATAGGATGACTTGGGTACAGGAAATCCCAGCCATTCAATGAATGAGTCACACTACACAGCCTAGTTTTCTGAATTGGTAAGAACTCTGTGCACCAAAACTGCTTCAGAGGTTAACTGTCTGGTGGGTAAATATTTTCCAAGTATATTGAACATTTTCCTGTCTCCTAAGAGTGTATTTTTAAAAAATGTGTTCTTTAGATAGTTTGCTGTGATTATCCATAAATAGCAAGTATTGATTTATGTTATTGCAAAGGGATGCCGGCGGCAGTGGATTGGGGATTTCTACCAAGACATTGGGCCTCTTGTTCCTAAAGTGGCAAAAGCTAGAGTTCTCCTATCCTTGCCTGGCCATCCAGTTAATAGAGGTCACTTCTAACTATGACAGCCCCTCATCCCATTCAAAACTGTGCTGTTCCCACTACACTGTTAGCTTTCAAATAAAAAAGCAATGTTAGGCTTATGCCTAGAGTAACTGTAAGGACATTCTGGTAAAGGGTCCGAGGCAATTTTTGGTGCCATCTACTCTAGCTGCTGAATAGATATTTGTGCCTCCTTCCTGCTTCTTGGCCAAGTTCCAGATAAGTAGAAGGGCCCAAGAAGTATGCTGTGACATATCTCAATGCTCCTTCTGACTCCCATCATCCACAAGTGAGCCGAGCCTCCTAGGAGTTTCTGAGTGGATCTTCTATCCCAGCCATGCAACCAAGTAAGTGCAAAGGCTTCCGTTCAGGCAAAACGTTCAGGTTCAAAGATGAATCCAGAAACTGGAGAACGGCCCTTACCTTACATAATAGCTCTATATTGTGTGCATCAACACCACTTCCCAGCATAAATAAGTGGGTGTCTTATACCACTGAATAAGGCTTTTTAAAGTTGGTGGGGGAAATTAACAGATGATTTCAAAAAAACTTGCTGAGGTGGGTTACTCTTGTTTGTTTCAGCCCAGCTATTTGTTTTTAATATTTTACGTCTACTTGCTTTACTTAACTAACATGATAGCTGCTATACTCGGAGAGGAAAATCTTCTCCATTACTCAAAAGGAAAAAACGTTGCTCCTACAATCGAGGGACATGAAGACAAGTTCTCATGAAACAGCCCCTAGAAGGGCTAAAGCTTGGCTCTCACATAAGTGACTGTCCTTAACATCTTTGCATCCTGTGGAACCAAAAGGTTTATATAACTGTGTTTTACCAGCCCAAGGAAGCAAAAGGAAGCAGGTGAACCACAGACATGAAAGACAGAAGTGGAGAGTAGGCTGCAACTACCCCTTCCTCAGCACTCGGGAAGGTGCTTGCTAGTCTGCTATTTATAAACGTAGAGCTCCAGGGAAGGGGGCCCGCCTGCCGAGTCACCCCGTGAGTGGCACGTGGGCCGGGCTAGATGGACTCCCTCCGAATCCCCCTCCATACTTGGCAGTGAGGGATCCTGTGGATGCAGTCAGGCGAAGGCCTGCCAGGATTTCCAGCGGTCACTTCCACCCTAGGATGCTATATATGGAAACATCCCATCCTCGGGGTTTTCAGCATCAGGAGGGCCACACCAGGCAACTGGAATGAGGAAGAGGCTGCCTGGCCTCTGGTTGCTGCCCTGGCTACTGGGAAGACACACATGCCAGCCCCCTGCGCCGGCCTAGACCTAGTGACCCAATGGCAGTACAGCCCTGACGGCCTGGGCTCCCAGCCTAACACGGAACAGCTGGAAGGGGACCCTGCATTCCTTTTTCTGCAGAAACACTGGGGGCTCTGTTCACCTCCTGCTGCAGCGTGGTGAACCAAGCATTTCCCCATCCAAGCTCCCAACCCCAAAGACCTTTCCTCCACCCCCACCTTCCCTGTCTGCTGAGGATATCGTTTCAAACTGTCACCACCCCCACCCGCAAAAGGCAAGCTGCTGGACCTTCCAAGTGCACTCGCTTTCTATACTACTAGAGGTGTTTGTAAATGCCAGCAGGTGAAATGCGTGAAACGCTTCCATTCCACTCAGCAAAGTTGCCCAACAGAAAACACTGAGGAACCCTGATTCATGGCCTCCTCCAAGATCCCTATCTGTACAGGTAATATCATGGTCATTGAGTGTAACTCATCAAATCCCTACTGCAAATGTCACTTTAATAGTCTGTAGCGTCATCTACACATGGTATTCCAAAGGCGAACCTCTAAACCATAATATCCATGGGGGGTAGGGGTAATAAATTGCACGTTTGGGTGCTTTTCCTGCAGCCTGACCTAAACTCAGCTGCTGATGGACAGACCGGGCTTCTTCATGTGTTGCTGAAATCCAGCGAGCCATGCTGCCCAAAAGAAGGGGGGGAAAAGCCCAGAAAATCCAGACTCTACGTGACCTGACTTACTTATTTCCCAGGAAACTGCATCAGAGAAAAATCAATCAATCACGCTACCGTAGCTACCACACGGAATGGGCTGAGGAGTTTACAGTGGGCAAAACCGAACGTGGCTGGTGAGATGAGTGGGTGGCAGGTACAAGTTCGGGGCGTGCAGGGTGACAGGGTCCCCCAGGGCTGGGCCGACCCGGGAGGGGGTGGGGCCCGGGCCGGGGAAGGCGGGACGTCGGGAAGGCGACTGGTCGCACACTTACCCGGGCTGTTGGCCTCGCCTTCTAGGACGTGCAGCTCGGCGCAGTCGGCCAGCGAATGCTCCAGGCAGAGCTGGAGGAAGCGAGCCTGGGTCTGGCTCACGCGCTTGAGCAGGGACAGCAGCGCAACAGTCTGCTCACATTCGTTCCAGCCCTTAAACCAGCCCGCCAGCACCCCGACCTGGTCGCGAAACATCATGTTTGGGGGGCTGCCCTCAGTCTACGAAGCCCTCTTGCCCGCCCCGCTGGCTCCAAAGTTTGACGGAGCCACAATCCTACGGCCCCCTCCGGAGACGCGTCGCGGTGCCAAGGTGGCCCGGGCGCCGGAGATGCGGGCGCTGCTGGGCGCCTCCTGCCTCGGCCTTCTGGTTTCGGGGACGTTTTGCTGCTCCTGGCTGATTTCCCCAGGGGCGATGACAGACAGTGGCACGGAAATGTTTCTCTTAAAATAAAAATGTTTGGGTTTAAAAACAAAAATCCCTTGCAAGGCACACTGAACGAAGAATGAGCTCTCTTCCCCCCTCCTTGAAGCTCCGGGGTGGTGGTTTCCGGCGTTCTGGGGTCTCCTCCCCGCTGGGCGGCAGTCGGACCCTTCACTCCCGCATTCCCGAGCGGTGATCAGCTCTGGAAGGAGAGAGAGAGCTGCAATGAGAGCTCAGCGGGCGGGCGGGGAGCTGCCGGGGACAGCGCATCCGAGGGCGCGGGGCGGGGTGCGTGGGGGCGTCCGGTGGAGGAGGAGCCCCCCACCCCCAAGATTCCAGCGCGTTTGGGCGCCGGGGTGCTGAAGATGGGCTGTCCCCGCGCGGGGAAGGGCTCAGAAACCGCCCACCCAGGTGCGGGAGGGGAGCCGAGCTCCCTGTTGCTGCGGCTGCTAGGGCTGGGGCTCCCGGCGCGCCCCGCCCGGCGGCCTCGCGGGCTGCGCCTGCGAGCGGCGGCCCGGCAGCGGCTCTTCCTTCCCTGCGCGGAAAACTTGCACTGCGGCTGCATCCGAGGGGCGCAGGGGTGGGGTGGGCTAATGCAAAGCAGAGGCGGAGGCAGAGGCAGCCTGAGTTCCTTCCTCCTCCTTCTCCTCCTTCTCCTCCTTCTCCTCCTCCCTCCTCCTCCGCGAGAAGCAGCCGAGCGGCTGCAGCTCTATCTACAGCAACAGCCAGCATCTCCACCGCCAAGCGCCCCTCCGGATTTAGGCCGTGAGCAGCCGCGGCAGCAGCTTGAGACAAAAATAAACTCTCCCCACCCAGAGCTCCGCGCGCAGCGGGCGGCGGCACAGCCCGGAGCCCTGGCGCCCCGCGCCGCGCCAGCTCGCCCGCCCGCCCGGCAGGTCTCGCTCGCTCGCTCCGGGCCCGGCGCGGCTAGCTCTTCGCGGTGTGTGCGCGCGTGCGTGTGCGCGCGTGAGCTCCGGGCATCCCGCCCCCGCCGCCGCCTCGGGCGGGTGTGTGCGGCCCCGCGCCTAGCCCGCGCGTCCCCAGCCCAAGGCGACGCTGTGGCGGGCTCTCGGGCATTCGGGCTCTGCTTCCTCGCGGTGGAGCGGCCCCGTGGGGAGCGCAGACCGCACGCCCCCCAACGACGGCAGAGGAGAAAGTTCGGCGTCGCAGGCTCTCCCGGTGACGGCAGGGCACTGGGGGCTGCGGGTGAGGACAACCCGGGGATGCGGCCACCCGAGCGGCTGGGCTCCGGCGGGTTGAAGGACGGCGTGGCTCACCTCGGTGCGGCTCATCCCGGCGGCTCGGGGCCCCACGCGCGGTTTGCGGCCGCGGCGTAGCTCAGCGGGGTTGGGGGCGCGCGCGATGCGGGCCGCGGGCCATGCCGTCCGGGCGCGCGGCGCAGAGAGCGCGGGGAGTGGACGGCGCGGCGGGTGCAGGGTGCTGCGGCCGGCGGCCGGCTGCCTCCAGGCTCGGCTGGCGCAGGACTGAGCGCCCGAGCCGGAGCTCCCCACATGCTCCTGATTAACATACACCATTACATCATGGGCTTGGCAGGAGCGCGGCGCGGGGGGAGCGGGCCGGCGGCGGGGGCGGCACGCGGGGGGAGGATCCCGGACGACGGGGGGAGTGGATTCCTCAGTGGGCGCAGGGGCCGGGGGGGGTGGGGAGGAGCCGGCGCGCAGCGGGGCGGGTGGGGGTGGGGGAAGCCGGAGCGCGGCGGCGAAGTTCGGGGAAGGGGAGGGGTCCGGGTGAATTCCTCCCCGCGGCCGCCGGCGAGTTCAGGAGGGGCAGAGCAGTCCAGGCGCACGAGCAGGGCAGAGGGGGACCTGGACGGCGCCGGAGCAGGGGCATTGCTGCCACCCGCTGCTCGTCCTTGGGAATGTGGCTCGCCAACGCGGGTGACCCCGCGGCGCCGTGGGGCCGGTGGGTGGCTGCAGGCGGCGGACACCCAGGGTCACCGCCGCTAGGTGCCGAGCAGGGATCCGGGATCCCGGGGGCAATCGGCGGGAGAGGGCGGGAAGCAGTGCGCAGGGCTCCCTTGACGCGACCACGCTCTCCGGGGCGTGCTCTAGTGCCCAATACCTCGCGGTCCCCAGGCAACTCGCCTTCCTGGGTCAGGCGGGCACGGCTTCTCGGCCGCTCTCCGGAGCTAAGCGGGGCCAGCGGACTGCGAGCGTCGCCTGGGGCGACAGCAGGACAGGGCGAAGCCACCTGTCAGCGCGCCGGAGTCGCGGCCCGACCTCACCTGGACCTGGAGGCTGCCCGGTGCCTCCTGCTAGTCTCCAAAGTAGAGGACTGGGTAAAAATACCCCCAAACCTCAAAACCTTTTAAAATGAGCTCAGTAGTCACTAGGAGGTTCTAGATGACCAAATCCGGGCGAATTTAGAGCCAAATCAGTTGTCGAGAACTTTCTCCGGAGCCCTGCCTGCTCTCCTGAATACAATATTTTGAAGATAAAGCACCTGGAGCAGAATTGCACTGTTAACACTTCCCGTCTTTCCAGTCCTGCCCGTGTCTCTGGAATTTCGATCTTTTCTTGCTTCCTGCTTGGGATTTAGTTTCTGCAGCGTGGGGGTCGTGGCAGCACCTGCTGACGTAGTTAGCAGGCTCTTGTGGAGCTGCAGTTTTAGATGTTTTTCTTTCCATAGAGTGTTAACTGACCAGGAAAGATATCGACATAATTTAATGAATATTTTGCCCTATTTAGAAAACAGGATACAGGAGTCATTGTTTTGCTTTTGCTCTGTTTTAGTACCAAAGAGGCAGACGGGCTTGACAGATCATTCCCCCACACTGCTGTTAGTGAGCTAGTCCCCAGCTGTGACTTCCATTTGGAGGTGTATGCTTACTGTACAAGGCAGGGGTTCCCCATCGGGGACTTTTGGAAGTTCCCAAGAGTGAATGTGAAAACCAAAGAAACATCAGTAACTTATTGTCACCTGCTGGTTATTAAAGGAACAGAAAAGCTGAAAAACAAAACAAATAAACCACCCCCTGGGCAAGTAGCAACTCTACTTATACTGAGGAAAGAAAATAGCGCCATCTAGTGAAACAATGTTTCATCCAGAGACACAGGCTACCCAGGATCGAGGACAGCTTGCCTCTGGCTAGGCCTTTCTCCCCAAGAGGAGTGGGACAAGGAAAGTGATGCCCTCAGCTAAGTAGGACGTTTGGCTTTAAATGTGGATTTTTGTTCGAGTGCTTGGTTATCACTATAGTTAAAAAATGGATAGCGAGTACTCAATAGCTGTATCACTTGAAACCTGGGTAAAAATATCCTTTCTAGAGAGGATATAAGAAAAAATAATAATTTTTTTAAAAGAAGAATAAGGGAGATATTGCTGTCTGTGATCATTATTTTCCTTTTTATTTCTTTGAAACATTCTATGCCCCTCCTTGGAGCGAGGGACAAGGTTAGCCTGGGATCACACCTAGCACCCCGAGAAAGTGGTCATTGTCGTCAAAAACTGCTCTGTGAACAAAAGAGTCGGCCAACCAGTACATTAATATCTGCAACATCCCTTTGCTTTTCTCCTCCTGGGAGGGAAAGACTTTGGTGTTTGCTTAATGAACAACACTTTTGTGTTCGTGCCTTGGTTCACATAACTCCCAGGTTTCAAAGCTTACTAATCCTGGAAAAATCAGCACCATATTTATAAATTGCTGTTCAGGGATCCCGATATTATTGTTTTAAGAGGCATCCCGAGGAGTCCACATCTATATATTTTTAAATTCCTATTTTTTTAGCAGTAAAACGATAGAATAAGTATGTTAGCTAGAGTGGCTTTGAAACTGTTACATTTAGCTCTCACAAATTAGCAAAAGTATTAAAATCTGTACTTATAGGTAAGTAGCAATAAATAATTACCTTCCATCCAGTCGCTCACTCAAAATATATTGAGTACTTATTGTGTGCAAGGAGATCAAGATGACATGCTAGGCTAGGTATGGTGGTGCATGCCTGCAACCCAGGTACTTGAGAAGCTGAGGTAAGAGGATCACTACGAGTTTGAGGCCAGCCTGAACTACACAGCAAGACCCTGTCCCAGAAAAAAAAAGAGAGAGATGACAAAGACAGATGGATGTCTTTTATCTAACAAATGCCCATACAATATTTATCTATACACATATCAGATATATAATAAAGGAAATATGTAAAGAAAGTTTCACATATTTATGACATATATGTCATAGGAAAAGATGTAAGGAGATTGCGACAAGGAACAGAAAAGCTGGTAACTACAGTGCTTTTTCTAGATGGTAGAGTCGTGGAGGAATTTTGTCTTATTTCTCTATATTTTCTAGTCTCCCTTTAAGTGTGTGACTTGAAGTCAACAAGACTCAAAGGGGGAACGTGTCTCAAGGAAAGTGTTCCCACCTAGGGCCGGGCTCCATAACACAGTACTTTCCCCGTGTGACAAACACCCCAGGTTCTCTCTCCAGTGCAAAACAGAACAACCAAGGAACAACCCCTGCACTGTATCACTGTGGTCTGTGTCTCCTGAGTCTTGCTCATGAGACAGCTTTGTTTTCTGCTGAGGTCTTGCCCTCACCTCAGTCTGCAGTCCCCTGCCTGGCCCACACGTGTTCCCAGTCGGCTCAGACAGTGCTACATTGTAGGCTCCCCTTAATTGCAAAGATGATGGCATCTAGTCCTCGTCCTCTCCTCTGGACTTCTCTTCAACATTTCTTCCATAAATTCAGTGAATAAAAAATGTTTAAGGATACACAGCTGGTGAGATAGCTCAACAGACTAAGCACCTGCTTAAGCAAGTTTAGGGGCCAGGGTTTCATCTTGGGCACCACATACTGTGCCAGCTTCTGTCCTCCACGTGCTTAGCCAGTGACCTACTCTCAGTGTGGTGGTGCACACCTGCAATCCCAGTGCTAGGGAGGCTGAAAACAGGAGGATCAGTATGAGTCCAAACTGTAGCAAGACCTTGTACAAAATACAGAAGAAGAAGGAGGAGGAGGAGGAAGAGGTGGAGGAGGAGGAGGAGGAGGAACAGGAAGAAGATGATTTAAGGATATGAAGGTAGAAGAGGAGGTCTGGACTCTTCCACATCTCCCCCAAAGGATGCTCCTGAGGGCTTGTGTTTGTGTGCACACATTACACATGTACACACACACTGAAACTCCTACTAGGAAGTGACCCACAGGAAAGCCTTCCACAGGGTTGAGAGTCCAACGGAAGCAGCAGTTTTGTGGGAAATGAAGAAAGCCACTGCAGACTCATTGCTTCTTGAGCTGGTGTTCACCAGATGAAGAGATTAGCATACTTGGATTACCTAATAATCTAATATTTAGGAATCTACCCCAGTGAAGTAGATGCATCATCACTATAAAAAAATAAGGTATGGCAAATACAAGTATGAATACAAAAATATTAATTTTAGCACTTTGAAATAGCAAAACACTAGAATACCTTTCTATAATGTAATAAACCCTCACATGTTTTTAATGGTGAGTTATAGTTGAGAAAAATACTTCAAAATATAGTGGATTAAAAAAAATATATATATATATAGTGGATTGATGGGCAACAGCTCAGTAAGTTATTATGTGATAAATGCAATAAAATGTTAATTGTAGAACATAGGAGGTGAGTTCATACGTATTCCCCAATATTCCCCATTCTTCCAATGTTTCTGGTATGTTTGAAAATGTTTATACTAATTTGTCAGGAATAAAAAGGAACAAAATAATTTGACATGTATTGGCATGACATTTAAAAAGAAATCTGTGATGTGGTTCCGTGTTTGTGGTTGTGAAAGCCAACGAGTGAAAATCCTAGGTCTCAGAACACAGCCTGTCACTTACTAGCTCCGTGAGACCTTGCACAGGTCCCTTCCCAACCTATGCCTCAGTTTTACAGGAGCTAGGGCTTGCTGTTGCTACAAGAATAAATTTTCTGAAGCAGTGCAAGCCATACAGTAGCTGTCCAATAAAATCTGCCATTAACTATGCTGAGGAAGGGAAAGAGAATGTAGGGGGTATACATGGAATAGAAATAGCACAGGTTCTATGTAGAATAGAGGAAGGGCACACAGGATAATGAACCACTATATTTTATTCATTCATTCACTCATTCATTCGTTTACGGTAACCTCGTGAAGAAAAGATCAGGCAAAACCAGAAAGAGGGACATTCTCTGACATAACTGCCCTAGAAGGACATCAGAAGAACTGTCCCAAATTAAAAAACACAAAAAGCACATAGCAGCTATAGGTAATGTCTGATCTTTGATTGCATCTAAGTTTGAAAATATAGCTATCAAAGACATTTCAGGGACAATGTGGAAAACCTTTAAGTTAGGCTGGGAAGTAGCTCATGTTGAGTTAGTCTTACTTTCATCAAGTGTGATCATAGTTCTGTGGTCATCAACAAGACTTCCTGGTTATTGTTAAACTTTCGTATTAGCATGTGTCTGCAGAACAATGTGTACACTCCTCCGGGAGAACTGGTGCACACTTATAACGCATCTTTGTTTCTTTTTAAAATCTCTTTTTGAAAAAAAAAATAAAATCTCTTTTTGTCCCTTTCCCCTCTCCGTCTCTTGGTCCACTTCCTATTTGGGAAGGACCTATCTCCCTACTTCCTGGGATCTGTCTTTGATTTTGCTGTTTGTGTTTGGGCTCCTAATATATAAGAAACCACGCAGTATGTGAGCTTATGTCTCGTCTGCTTCTGCGTGCACTTTCCTACAAATGATTCGTCTGTGTTTCTTAATGGCAGAGTAGTGCCCTGCTGTGCATCAATACCACTGTGGCCTTATCCATTCACCTGTGTATTTGTTTACAGATGTTTACTCTGAGATGTTTGAGAAGGGAGTCAAAATATTTGCAGTGTACTTAGAAATAACTCAGCACACAACACATACCTAAAAATAGAGACTGAGCGAACATGGTAGGTGGGGCTGAACCGGTGGGCATAACAGGTGTACTTTATTTATTTTTTTTTTCATATCTTTTTTCATGAAAAGCTTTAAAACAAACCGAGAAAGTTTTAAAAGATGGAGATGCAGTTTGTGAACAGTGCTCATGGTGGTGGGGTATGCAGGTCCCTAGTCAGTGATGTCAGTGTTGACATGAAGAACAGAGACACAGATTGTAACATGATAAAGGCTTAGTGCAGTGTCGCTCGAAGTGGAGCTGTGAAACTTGAGCATCTGGATCTCTGGGGTCTTTTGGGCAACCTGGATCCCTGAGTTGCCCTGCAGATGCTGCAAGTCCATGTCTGTGAAAGTCCCAGGTGAGCCTCAGTGACAGCGTTCACCACGTGTCCCTGTTCTAGATGCACTGTGAGTGTTGATTAAACACACAGGTGTTTCTCAGTGTGTGGGGGTGGGGCTCACCTTAGCACAGGTGTGCGAGGCCTTGTGCAGGAAGGGCTGCAGGTGTGGAAAAAGGAGTGTGCCAAGGTGGAGTGGTACCTCCACTCTTTGGTGGTGCCCTCGATATCTACAGCATCCTGTAGAGGGTGTCTTCCCAAGGACACCCAAAGGCTGGCGCCTCCTCCACAGAGTTTGGCTCCTGTGTGCTTTCGGTAACTGCAGTTCTCGCTGTAAACTCGTCCTCTTGATTGCTAGAGGCAAGCTCGATACAAGTGCAGCTAGCTGTGTGTTAGCACTGGAAGCTGACCTAATTCCCTCCCTCCCTCCTCTCCTCCCTTCCTTTCTCTCTCTTTCCTCCTCCTTTACGGTCTCTTCTTTCTCATCCTTCCTGCAAAAGACAGGAGAGCCATGGTGAGTTTGCTAGGGTAAATATGTCCCTTTGGAGGCATCTGGGTCTGACATGCCCCTCCGAGCAGCCACGCTCTTTAATATCCTATGGACTTCTACCGCTTGTGGAGACCAAGAGAGTCCGGCACCAGGAGGGGGTTTTGGCCATGGTATGGGGTGGGGTGGGCAGGAGGCTCCACCCAGCACATAGGAATAGCCCTGCCTCCTCAGTATGCTGCTGGCCTTCGGGGACCCCTTTTTGGCCTAGCCCCTCAGACAACATCTCAAGCTCCTGGCTGCCCCAGGCCTTCACACTTCCTCTCCCTGACACCCTGGGCTTCCTTGGCCCTGTGCTCAGTGCTCCCAAAGGCAGGTGAATCTTTCAGGAGTTGGCTCAGAAGTCACCTTGGAGAGGATCTTCTGCCCTCGCTAACATCACGACCTCTCCCTCCTCACCACAGACAGCTGTACTGCATGGCCACGTGCCAGTGTCTCTATCTCTTTCCTCATGGGACCTTAAGACCTATCAGCAGATTCACCCGTAGGATGCTTGGTGCCCTTCTACAGCCCGCCACGTGTATGCGTGGTGCATCTTAGGGGCTAGGTATCTCGGGGGAGCTTGTGCCTGTTCTTTGCTTGCATTCTGTAGCCACTGCATGTATTATGAGACTCAGCCCATGAGGATGCCCTTCTCTGTGCTGCAGCAAACAAGACTGATGAGAGCAGGGCTGTTCCATTAACCTCCATGTTTGCAACCCAAAGACTTTCTTCAGTGATTACACTGTTGCTGTTGGGGGTACTGAAATGCCTTGTATTAAACCCTGGTCACAGGGAGTGGTATCTGGCTATGTGGTGTGCTTACATAAAAAAAAAATAAAAATCTGGCAACTTCCATTATGCTTCTGGTTCTTCTGGCCTATGAAATTCAGAAGTCCGCAGAGCCCCAGGCTTAGGGCTTGAAAGC
Organism: Myocastor coypus; assembly: GCA_004027025.1. NCBI lineage: Eukaryota > Metazoa > Chordata > Mammalia > Rodentia > Myocastoridae > Myocastor > Myocastor coypus. Next base: position 31,991 of record PVJA010001016.1, read on the forward strand.
TATCCATCCCTTTAAGCTGCTTCTCAGCTGAGGCCCCAGCCCCTATGCCCCTGGTTAGCTTTGGATTAAGCCTCTGTTCTGTCCGTGCACCCACCACCCATGGTGACTATGCATTTGTGCCATTCGGCTCTCTGCCCAGAGGCTATTGCACAGTTGGTAGCCACCTCTACCTGCCACATATGGGGACCAAGTCCATGGTGCTCATGCCAAAGCCATGCATCCCCAGGGATGCCCCTACCCACAGCAGAGCACAGGATAGGTGCTAAGCAGAATCTTTCCTACCATTGTGGAGTTCCTGTAGGCAGCTTCTTGGGGTACAGAGACTTTTTAAGGGGTGCTGTGTCCCGAGGCTCCTCCCAGCAGCCCTTCTGCTGTAGCTTCTTTCACAGGTGCCACAGCTGCATTCTGCTTAGAAGGCCCCTCCTGTCTGTTCACGCCTCCTTCTCAGTTTCCGTCCCTGTGAACTCCCAGCAGGAACAATGTATGTTTAACTTCGGCTCATTTACCTTGAACTGATGCACTTAACCAATGGCTTATGGTGACCTAGAAAGGGACGAGGCATTGTGTGAGCACAGACAAGTTACTTAGGGTGTCTCCACCTACACATTGGGAATAATTCTATTCTCCTCATAGGAGATAGCTTGTGTGATGTCTACAGTGTCCAGCACTGGTTAAATGGTTCTAGACAGCACTACCTGTGGCCACTAGGAGCAAACTGCACTGACGGTTCGAAGACTGTTTGAATCATGACAGTGCATCTTGCACGTTGAAAGAAAAAGCAAACCAAGGTACAAAAGTTTTGGAAGTTGTCTATATTAAGGGACCCAGATGTTTCCTAAGATTATCAGCATGTGATATCAATCAGTCTTACATGAAATGAGTCTTAACATAAATACTCATAGCTTACTCTTCTTTCACTGCTGGGACAAATACACAATAACCAAAGTGAAGGAAAGGAAAGGTTTACTTAGCTCACAGTTACTGGAGGTTTCAGTTCATACTCAGCTGGCTCCAAGGCAGAGAGGCACATGGCATAGAGCAGCAGTTCATGGTGGCGGAACAGCAACAATTTCATCAGAGGCCACTGACCAACCAGGGCACAGAGAGACAGTCTGTTTCTCTGTCTCACTTATAATACATTCCGGCTATCACCCCAGGCTGGGCAAGGTACACATACCCATAATCCCAGCAGTACTAAAACACATAATCCCAGTGGATCATGAGTTAGTCTCAAACTCTAGAAGTCCCCACCCCATGACTGCATGAGGCTTTGGGGGAACAATTAGACACAAGCTATAACACCTCATCTCCAAAGCAGGGAAGCTAGGAAGAGTGGATTTAGGTCAGCTGCAAACACAGCTAGTGGGCAGTTAAGTACTTGGTAGTCAGCAGGAGGCCAACACAGGTGATTCCTGGACTTGGCTCAGGAAAGGCCCCACACCACACCTGCATGCGAATCAGGGCAGGGTCATACTGTAAGACTTGGGTGACCCAACAGAAGTGCCTAGGGTTGAGGACATTTGAAGACTGATTTGAAGTGAGCCAAGCTGGCACCTACACCAGACAGACTCCCCCACATCATCTCCAGTGTACCATGGTTCACCTTGTGATTTCTTTTGACCTTCCCACTGTGTGAGAAGGATATGTGCACCTGCAGGGGAAACTCTGCCTGGAACTGAGGAGTTGGGTCTTTTCCTAGGCTGGCACATGGTGCTAGGATCCCCTCTTGACATGCTGGGCAGGGGCAGCCATGAGCGGCAGCTCCTCAGCCTTACAGGGAGTGACCAGCGAATACCACAATTGCTGCATTACTAAGCTAGAAGGTCTCGTGGCTTAGGTGTTTTCAATGAATCTTGAACTCACGGCCTTTTCAGCTTATGATGGGTTATCTGGATGAAGCCCATCACCCAGGCAGGGCAGCATGGGTAGTGAGTGTGCTTCCGAGGGAAAGTAGTTTCTGTATTTTAAAATATTATTTCAAAGTAATTATAAGGCTTGCTCTTATAAGCTTGTTAGGAGGTCTAAAAATAACTGGGCTGTAGTAGGTACTTGGTGCATATTAATTTTCCTTTTTACACACAAATTAGAGGGTATAATATGGCTATTGGACAGCTTGGGTCTGTCTTCAATGGAAACATGCTCTATCTACCCTTGTGGTTCACTATATAGAGCCACAGTCAAATAGAAGGCCACTGTCTCTGGCCCATTTGTACCCCGGGGATGATGGCCCAATAATCCAAGCCCAAAACAGTGCTGCAGGGCAGCCCAGGGTAGACTGGATACAGAAAGCCTCAATCAAAGCTCTGGGACCCTTAAGAATCTGCGTACATTTTTAAGAGTTCTTTTCCTTCTAAGAATGCTTTTTAAATATTCTTCAGTTTCTCTAGAATTCACCCAGGGAGAAGACTCCTTACCCCCGGTGTTAAATCAATAGAATAGACTAGCCGCAGGCCATGAGCTGCTGTGATTGCTCTTCACACATCAAGGTGGGTGTGAAGCGGATAAGCATATTGACTCCACAAAGAAAGAAAAACCACATTTCAGTAACACGTGAATAGCCCTTCCAGCTTGTAAATGTAAATTTCGGTGGCACTGAGTACATTCACCATGTTGTCCAAGCATCACCACTACCCATGTCCAAGACCTTTTCCTTATCCGGGATTGAAACTCTATATGAATTAGTTAGGGTTTGCTAAAGGAGGTGAATCAATGAAAAAGATGTATAATTATTCAAAAGGGTTTATTAGGCTTACAGGATGAGAGTAGAGGAGTCCACAAAGGCAACCTGCACACTGGAGAGCTTGAGGATCCAGTATGGAAGCTACAGAACAAGGGAGACTAAGACTGTGGCCCCAGTCCAAGGTCGAAGGCCTAGGAGCTCACGTGAGAATTGCTGGCGTGAGTCTGTGTTGTGCTGGTGGGCTGAAGAAACTGGAGCTCGGGGGAACCAAAATTCTCAGGTGATGACAGCAAATAGTACCCTGGCTCAGGAGAGCTGGAGCTCTTCAGAATGGCTCCACTTTCTTCTCCTTTCCCTTTTTATTCCAGACAAGCCATGTGCCTATTAGTTGATGCCTTGGACCTATAACCAGGGAGAGTCTTCTCCCACTCAGTTCTCTGGCCTTCATGTCAGTCATCCACAGACACACCCAGACAGCACTTCACTAATCGACTAGGTGTTTCTTAATCAGTTGACATAGCATGATTGTACCCACTAAACAGTGGGTCTCCATGCCACACCCTCGTAGCCCTGCCAACAGCCGTGCAATTCTGTCGCTGGGAATTTGAATGCCCCAGGTGCCGTGTATGCATAGAATATACAATATTTGGCCTTTTGTGACTTAGTTCATTTAGCACCATGTCATCCAGGTTGTGACACATATCATTACAGCACTCCTTTTTTCTCTTTTGTCTCCGGCACCTGGCTCAGTGGGTGTCATATAATAGGTACTCAGTAAGAAAGGGTGACAAGTATTCCAGGAAAAAACTTGTGAAGCAATTTTCTCCAGAATGGAGTTAGATAAGAAGAACTCTAATTTTACAAACCCTTAGATACACTGTCATTTTGACTGATTTCAAAATAATAAATCCAAACTAATTAAAATGTAAGCAGATGAGCCACAATTTCAAACACAAATGCAGATGGGTTCACACATCCTAAAAATAAACAAATGTGTGAAGCATTAATTACAGTTTTTTTCTAATCTATAATATGTCATGTTAACTCACAATGTGTCATAATGTGTCAGATTAACTTTCAAATAAATTCAGACAGAAGGTTACATGTAAGCACCCCCAAACCATTTCTATCTGCAAGAATTATTTAGGTCAGGCTTATAAAATTGGGACTTTTGCATTTGTGGAACTTGTGGAAAGATAATTTGCTCCTGAATGGCATAAAAGAATGAAAGTAAAGGGGCTGGGGAGATAGCTCCGTGGCACAAGTGCCTGCCTGGCAAGTGCAAGGTCCTGAGTTTGAACTTCGGTCCCACAAAAAAAAAAAAAAAAAAAAAAAAAGAACAAAAGTAAAATTGGCTCAAGCTGGAAGTCAAATCTTTATTCTGACCTTGTTATTGATTCAAGAATTGGCTTTTTTTCTATTGAAAGTAAAATTGAAATGAATGTATTTTATGAGAGACAGCCTCTCTGAAATTGTGCGCCAGGCTTTCAGAGTCTTGACTGCACAAATGTTGATCGTGACTCTTGTGAAGAACACCAATGGCGATTCCTATATTCCTTGAGTCCAGAACCTGTGTTTCCCAGGTGTTCCTGCAGTGCTAGTGTTGTCTGCACTATGTTTTAGAAAATTCTGGGTCTGATGGTAGACTAGAGAAAATCAATAAAGATGATGAAAGACCCGAGAAATTGTATCTATTAATTCTATGTCGAACAACTGTGTTGTTGCGTGTAACACAGAAAGGTGAGCAAGCCCAAGCTTCAGGCAGAAAACAACAAAAGTAGGTTCAGTCCCAAGCCCAGCACCTAGGAGCTGTGTGTTATGCGCTGGTTACCTAACCTCATGCTGGCTCCCTTTTCTGTTTGACTCAGTAAATTGTGCCAGGATTCTAGAAGATAATTTCTAATTGTATCATCTGAAGTCCAGCCAGAAGACAGAAACACACCAGTTATTTCAACAGAAATTATTAATAAAGAGTTATTAGCTGAAAAGCCAAGAGGAAAACACAGGTTCCACAGAGAAATTGCAAGAAGCAACCCCCATTACAGGCCTGAGGGAACCGGGCAGTTTCACTGATAAAATATTTAGAGATTGAAGGCAGGACACCCACAGAGGGGGCCTCAAAGCCCTCGCTTCAGGGCTGGGCTGGGGGCCTGCTGGGCAGAGAGGTGAGGGAGCAGGTTTGGCAAATGCTGGAACAAAGGCAGGCTGGATTGCACTGCTGTTTCTGAAACTGGCTGTGACTGCCAAGGTCAGAATGAGAGGTCCTCACAGGAGCAGAAGGCAAAAGGGAAGCCCGCGGGAAACAAGCAGGAAGGAGGAAGTCTGGCCCACCGCCTATCCGCCCACCTGTGTACCACTAGGATTTGCGAAGCCGCATCAGGTGGCAGCTTGTGGAGCATAGATCGGGCTTGTGGAATCAGAGACTCAGCATCGAACATCACGAAGTGGAGGAGGGCAGGGAGGGTTTGGAGCAGAGGGGCAAATTGAAGCATTTAGAGCAGAGAAAACATGGATATCTATTCCTCCTTCTCCTAAGCTAACGGAGTCCAGAGCTTGGTGTACACTTTTGCAGAATTTCTGGAGAGCCTACTTATGATAAAGACAGCAGAGATCGGGTACTTGGAGGTCCAGCGATTTAAATAAAACAAATATGTTCTGGATTTCTTTTTTCTTTTCCTGTGCTGGGCCTTGTGCCTGCTAGGCAGGAGCCTTACCACTGAGCTGTACCCTAGTCAAAGGCAGGCTAAGCATTTCATCACACGCTCAAAATGTCCCTGAGAACAAACTCTTAGATACTTTCCTTCCTCAGACTTAACAGAAAAGCCCACCTCCCGTGGTAGCTCTGTAACCTTCCCTCAAGAGGAGCCCATGCTGGGGCCCGGCAGGATGGCTCAGTGGTCTAAAGCACCTGCTTAGGAAAGCTTAGGCGGCTGCAGGGACAGCGGTTCGCTCCCTGGCACCACATCCTGTGCCAGCCCTGCCCTCACCGCAGGCTGAGCCGGCCATAAAAATAAATAAATAAACAAACAAAAGTTCTGAAACAAGAAAAAAAAATAATAAATAAAAAAGTTCTTTAAAAAAAAAAAAAAAAAAAAAAGAGGAGCCCACGCTGCCTCCTGTGCATGGCCGCCATGGCCGTTGCCCTTTCTCCAGCTCCACCCACTCTGCATGGCCTTCCTCAGTTCCCCTCACAGCCCAACCGAGCTCTCTCTCTGTGACCCATTGCCCTTGCTGGTGCTTCTACCCTCTATGCTGGAGCCGAGCTGCTTCTGTCTAAACCCTTAGGATTCAGCAAAATTGTAGGTTCCTCAGAGAAGCCTTCCCCCCCCACCGTCCTGTCTGCAGCCATCACCAACTTCTGTGGTACACAAGTTGTGTTATCTGGTTGTACTACAGTTTACTGTTAGCCTCTCTCACTCCCAACGCATCTGAGTACCATGAAGGCAAAGACCTGTAGTGTTTGCTCCTTCTCTAAGCACCAAGAACAGGAGTTCAGAGCAGATCTGAACTAAAGATTTACTAAGTGGATGAACCCTTTAATAAATAGTATTTTGAGAAATAGAAATGCAAATAAGACAAACTTTGGCCTCTTAATAGAAAAAGTAAAGTTATCATCCATTTTCTAAGGCTGGAAAGCTTTATAAAGAAATGAGGTTTATGTATGTAGCTCAGTTCTGAAGGTTCAGGAGTCAAGGACTCACAGCTGGTGACTACCTTCTTGCAGAAAGGGTCTCAAGCCAGCCAGATAGGAAGACAGACAACAGAGGTGTGTGTAGTATGTATGCATCTTCTTGGTCTCCCTCTCCCTCTTTGTCTCTATGCAGCCACCACGTTTAGTCATGACTTCACCATGTTAACCTTATTTAATCCTAATCACCTTCTAAGGTCCCACCCCAAACTCTATTGTTGGATTAGGGTTCTGTCCTTTTAATATTCTCCAGAGGGCCTAAACTTCGACACCTGGACTCCAGGAGGCCACTCAGACCATATGAAGACCGTAGCAATGGACATGCACTCCCAGACTCACTGGCATCCCAGAGCACTCACACTCATCTCAGAAGCCAAGTTTTTGGCCTCCGGTGTTGCCTCACCTGCTACTGTGACAGCAGTTTGATCCTGATTCTCCTGCCTCTGCTACTCTCTAGCTCACAGGCAAAGCTACCCCTCCTAACGTGTATATTTATGAATGACTGACCTGTTCTACAGGAAATCTAGTATTACTGTAATGTCATCTCTTGCATAGATAAAAATAAACATGAAGCCAGATGGTACACATCTGTGATCCAGTACTCAGGAGGTTGAGACAGGAGGATTGCTGGGAGTGTGAGGTTAGCCTGAGCTACATGCTGATTTCAAAGTGAGCCTGCACTACATAGTGAGACCCTGTCTCAAAATAAATAAATTCTGGTACCTTCCCCACCTCCTGATGCAGACTGCTGTACTTTGAACCCCCCTCAGTGCTGCTATCACTAAAAAGCAAATATGGTTGCACTGCTATTTAAAATCACTGCAGTGTTTTCTCAAAAAGATTCACTTCTTTAGCAAATATTTGTTAAATGGTGAAGTCTGTGCACAGCACCGGGAATACACAGTTAAGCAAGTCAGTCTCTGTGCTGAGCAGTTTCGCATCCACCAAGAGACAGAGAAGTAAACAAGCAAATAACACACAGAGTGCTAGACACAGAGACACAGACAGCAATGGGATCTGCTTTGGGCTTGGAAGCCCAGGAGAGGTCTCCTCCGGGGGCAGACAGAACAGGACCTGGGTGCACAGATAGATGTGTGGTGGGAACAGCCAGGAGACGGCATGGACTTGTAGAGTGGAGGATGAGTGGCTATTTTGGGGAATTATTTTGGAATTATTTGGAGGCCATAAGGCTGCAAGGACTGTTTCAAAGTCATGCAGCTGTGGAGTGAGAAGCTTGGCACATTCTGGGCATCAGGGCTAAAGGAAGAGTTGAGAGAGAAGATTCCTCAAAAATCTAAAATGAGAAATTCTATTTGACCCAGCTGCTCCCCTCCTGAGTACCTTCCCCAAAGAGTTAGAGATACCCCACTACAGCCATACCTGTGCACCGTGCTGACAGCAGCAGAATTTCACAAGAGCTAAGCCTTGGATGGAGCCTACATGCCCATCGACAGATGAACGATGAATGAAAATGTGGTATCTGCACACCACAGAGTACCAAGCACTCTGCCATACATGATACACTTGAGTCATTTGTAGGAAGACGCATGAACCTTGAGACCATAGTGCTAAGTGAAATGAGTTAGACACATAAGCTTAAGTATCACGTGTTTCCTCTTTGATGAGAACCCAAAGAATAAAGAGCAAAATAAAATAGGCAACAGGGAGATAAGTCATTCGCAAAAAAGATAGGGGACAAAGACATAGGAGGGAGAGGGGGATGAAGGAAGAACAGAGATACGTCTGTGAACCAAGTCCCGGTAGGAATGTCATCAGTATATCTGCCAAACAATTAATTAAAAAATGGGGAGTTGGGCCTGGTGGGATGGCTCAGTGGTCTAAAGTGCCTGCTTAGGAAAGCTTGGGCGGCTTCAGGGACCGCAGTTCAATCCCCGGCACCACATGCTGCACCAGCCCTGCCCTCGGGGCAGGCTGAGCCGGCCATAAAAATGAGTGAATAAACAAACAAAGGTTCTAAAACAAGAAAAAATAAAAATAAATTAAAAATGGGGAGAAAAAGAAATGATAGCCATGCTTCTGCCTGGGACTCAGGGGTCTCCCCGGAGACGAGGACCTGGGAGTCCGAAAGGCATTAAGGGCAAGGGGATGAGCTGAGCTTTTGCACACGCTGCACAGCTAGGAGGCAGGGTGATGGATGGGTGGGGGCCAGCGCACAGCACCAGCCTGAAGCCCATCAAGGATTGAACAGCAGCGATTACCCAGGCCTGAGCCAAGACTCGCCGATGAGACACACATGTTCAACAAGAGCTGACGTCGAGGGAGGCGTAGCGGAGAGCTAGGAGCAAGGGGGAAGGTGGTTTAGTATGGCAGGAAAGGAGGCAGATAGGAAATTTGTAACACAGGGTGGAGTCAAGATTTGCTCACTGAGCAGGTATAGGGAAGATGCAAGGGGCCAGAGGAATGGAAGGTGATGCTGAGGTTTTATGTAGTGGGAAAGACAGCAGTGTTGGTAATGCAGGAGAGGAAAATGGAAGAGAGGCAGGATTTGTAGGAAAATATACTGGCAGTGCTTAGAGGCAATACGGGCTGAGCTGTCCATTAGCCATCTAAGGGACTGCTTAAAACTCAGCAGAAGGAACAGAAATGGAGGATCCGATGGGAGAAAAATTGACCTGAGAAAAGGAGTTGGAAGTGAGGAGAGAGGAAGGGTGGTGAGCTCCTGGGGAGCCATGGGTCCACACTGGACTCATGAGGGTCTCCATCATGAGATTGGGGCTCACCAGCAAGACCCTGGTCAGGCCTAGGAGGCCAAGGCTGTCAGAGGGAAAGCTGCCACCCTGGGCCATGCTGCCTGAGGACACAAGTCAGACTCACCTACCGGGCCCATACTCTAGGGAACCCTGGCGGGATTGCAGACCAGGTGAACCATGAGTTTGCAAGGCTGAATCTGGGGAACTACACTCTTCCCTGACTCCCCCTTGCATGCAGCTGTCAAGCACCCCTTCACAATGGGGGAATGAAGCCACTGGGTAGCCAAGACAGGTTTCTGGAAGGAGAAGAGGAGTTCAGCATAGGGTCCATCAGAGGGGCTGTGCAGAATGAAGGAAAAGATTCACTGGTGGGGAGGCTACAGCTGGGTGGGCACTGGTGGGACAGCAGCTCAAGCGGAATAACCAGAACACAAAAGAAGAAGCAGAGTTGACAGCAGAAGAGATGGAAACAAAAGCCACTACAGTGGGGGTTTTGGAGGCTCCCAGCCTCCCCCTGGATTAGGGTCCCTGGGGAACCTCCTGATCAGTATGTCCAGGATCTCCTTTGTACTGCCACTGGAATCACTGGGGCAGACCACTTTCTCACAGTGTCTGGAACTAAGGAAGATAGGAAAAAGAATGAATGGAAATCAACTAGGAGCCACAAGATTAAAGACCCTGGCGGGGGTGGGGGGGATGGTTTTCTTTGGCATCAGGATGTCTAGCACAGTCGGAAGCCAAAGAATGTAGGTTAAGCTGAAGACGTGAGAAGAGGCACACAGGTATTCTTTTGCAATGTCTGATGCCCATAAGAATGACCTGACAGAGGGGAGAGGCTGACAATGCCGTGGATAACAGGAATTGCTGACAGTCAGAGTCCTGAGAAAGCAGAAGGTAAAAGCCTCTTCACCTAGAAAATCACACACTCACTTTGCAGCCTCCTTCACGCCTTACAAGCATTCCTGAGGCCTGCCCTGGCCCCTGATCTCAATCTGAAGTAGTCAGGGCACCTCTACATCACGTGTTCTTTATCCATCTCTACAGCTTCCACCTTCCCCACGCACTGATCTCCACCTAATCCACAGTCTTTTACTGACCTTTCTACTAGAATGTGATCCATGAAGGCAAGGGTCAGACCTATTTTATTCAATGCTCTATCCCTGGTATGCAAATAGGCTATAGCATCTATCATACTCAATCATCATTTGTAGCCTAATTAGCATCTCAAGAAATGGAGAGCAACAAGCTCAGCCAAGGGACAACTGTGATGTTACTGAAAATCCCAGAAAGTTGGGACTCCAGGTGGTAGACGGCAGCTTCACCTGTGGGCTCCTTGTTTGTTGTCTCCTCTCTTGCTTGGAATGTTAATGGTTAACATCTGTATGAACCTTGCAATAAGGAAAAGGTGGAAGTCAATAGAGCTCGTAGTCACGTTCATGACTATGCACATGGTCCTCCTTTGCTAAAGCGATTATGCATGAGATCACGTTCACTAGCCCGAAATAAAGCTGAGTTGCTTCTGGGGTTCTGTGCTCACTAAGGGACGAATCTCAGTGAGTCCTCTGAGCAACCTTCATCAGGTCTTCTCGTCATTTCTTTCGGCACCAACTCATAAAATACAACAATTATTTAACTATCCAATGAGTGGAGTCCAAGGAGGAAGCAGGGATTTGATTTGGAGCACACACATAGTTAGCCTCCAAAGGAGATGTAATAGTTTCCTCTTGGGGAAGAAAGGACATTTACTGGCTTTGGCCAACTAAATAAAGTTATGACAATAGTGCCTTCACACACAGGGCTTGCCATGTACTATGCCCAGGTCTATGCATGTTAACTGGTATCCTTGCAATAGCCTGCGGTGGACTATGATCTTCTCCATCACAGAGATGAGAAAACCAAAGTGGAGCAAGATGAAGGTGCCTGTCCAAGGTGATCAATCAGCAGCAGAACTGGGATAAGAACCCAAGAAGACCTGACTCTAGTGCACCTCACCTCCACCGCCACACACTGCCACCTCTTGCAGGTTCTTTGGATAGAGGGATACAGCGATAGTGAGACAAAGATGTTGAGAAAAGATCTGAAATAGCAGTTGAGAGCTGAGTACAGGTCCATTAGGAAGAAAATAAAAGGCTTTGTCGAGTAGAGACAAAGGCCTGGATGCAGGGCCAGCCAAATAGCTCAGTGGATTAAAACACCTGCAAGCAGGCGCAGGGGACAGGGGTTCAGTCGCCAGGACTGCCATATGGGCCCCACCCCTGGGAACGCCGAGATAGCAATTGAGACTGGGTGTGGTGGCATGTGCCTGCAATCCCAGCTGTCAGGAGGCTGTAAACAGGTGGATCACAGTGAGTCCAATCTAGTAGTGAGACCCTAAGAACCCTGTGGACCCTTCCTTAAAAAAAAAAAAAAGGCCTGGATGCAACCAGATGGCATGGTTTGGTGGTGGCTCCACCCACCAGGCAGGTCAATACAGTAACAACACAGCTAAGCCAAATTTCCAGGTTGGTGGAAAGGTAGAGTGGTCAAGCAAGCAAGCCTGATGGAAACAAGTCTGAAATAGCTGTACAAGAAACCCAGCTGCAAGTGAATGAACTTTGACTACTGGGGACCCAGGAAATGGAGGTGATGATATGAAGCAAGAAAATACTTTGGAGGAATTTAATAAGGGAGGTCTGAAAGTGACTTGGAGAAGGTATTATGTTCCAGTCTTGGGAAGTGGGTGAGGGAACTGCCCACTGGGACGGGGCCGTCTGAGGCAGGACTGAATCCCTGGCTGACCTCATTTCCCTCTCCTGTGCAAAACCCCACCGTCTATGTCCAGGCTTCAGATTCCCACAACCAAGGAATGCTTTTCTGCCCATAACTGATGGTAAAGTGTAGGAGGGTGATAAACCAGTGCTTCACACCAAGTCCTTAAGCACGGGCCTTGGATTCCTTCTCTAGAGCTCACCTAGCTACCAAGAACTCTCAGTAGGTGCCAAGTTGGCAAGAAAGAAGGGGTCGCTGGAAGAGGGAGCAGCTAATCACTGGGAAAATCTGTGTACACCTGGCCCTAGCTGGGACTTAAAGAAGGTAATGACTAATTCATATAAACCAAGTATTTTAGCTTTCTAATAATCCATCCAGATTGAGTGCTTTTGTGTGTACTCTTACATCACTGGTCACCACTACTGAAAACTCTGACATCAGCTTCCAGGACTTAGTGTACAGATATTTTTATGTGATAGGGGCTGTGCTCCAACATCAAAAGGTCAGGGGAAGATGTTGTATCTTACATCAACCCTACCAAACACCTTAATTTAGCAATACAATACACTGCAATTGCCTGCCGTTTACTCTCATGAGAGTACAGCTGCCTGGGGCTATGGCTACCTGTATGCACTCCAGGATATTAAAGGTTATTAGGCTGGGGCCTAAGAGATAGCTCAGCAGCATAAGTGCCTGCCTGGCAAGTGCAAGTTCGATCCTTGGTGGCAAAACAACAAAGATATCAAGCTGTATACTGCAAGCCCAAGAAAACCCAAAAGCTAAAATTCGAAGTTTCTACGGAAAGTGTTTCATTCTTGTAACATTGAAAAGTTGAAAAATGTTAAGTGGAAACATTGTTAAGTCAGAGCCATTTGTACTTGTTCTTGTGTGACTACCTACCAAATCTGTCATGTGTCATAGTTACCAGTAGGGCAGGAAAGCCAATTCCTTTAGCAGCAAGAACAGAGGACATTACTGTCTTTAGGAGGAACAAAAAGTAACAGATAATGGTACCAGAATGAGTATTATTTCTCTTTAAAAGGGAGGAAATTCTTTGTTTTGTTTTTGTATTTTAGTACAGGGTCTAGGGGTCTCATTACACAGATCAGATTCATAGCGATTCTATTTTCAGCCTCCCAAGCACTGGGATTACAGGCCCGAGCCATCACACCTAGTCTCAGTTGCTGGCTCAGCGGGGGAAGGGCCGGCACGGCATGGCATGGCAGGGATGGAACCCAGGTTCCTGTGCCTGCCTAAGCAACAGCTTTAGTAACACTATTTGGCCAGCCCAAAAGGGAGGAAATTCTCACACAAGCCACAATAGGGATGAACCTAGAAAGCATGCTCAGTGAAGCACACCTAATGGACAAGTGCTGCAAGATTCCACTCGTGTGGGGAGGCTAGCACGGCCAAGTTTACGGATGGGAAGTACAATGATGGTTACCAGAGCCAGGAGGGTGGGGTCAGAGGGCTGGAGCTTCAGTTTGAAATGAAAACGTTCTAGAAGTGGATCCCAGTGATGGCTGCACAATGATGAGAATGCAATTTATTTATTTATTTATTTATTTATTTATTTATTTATTTATTTATTTATTTATTTTAGGGAGGGGTCTACAGGGTGTTAGGGTCTCACAGTGATCCACCTGTTTACAGCCTGCCAAGAACTGGGATTACAGGGGAGCGCCACCAAGCCCAGTCTCAACTGCTGTCTCAGAGTATCCCTGGGGTGAGACCAGCATGACAGGCCTGGGGATCAAACCCCCAGGCCCTGTGCCTGCTTGCAAGTGCTTTAATCTGCTGAGCTATTTGGCTAGTGCTTGAATGTATTTTAATGTCCCTGAATTTTACACCTGAGATGGTGAAAGTGCTAAAACTTATGGTTTAAAAATTTTATCAGTTATAGAAATAAGGTATGAGAAGTGGAGGATTACAGGATTGCTAAAGTCTACTTCCTAGGAGAAAGCAATGAGGTTCTAGGATGGCTGAGGCACAGAGAGATCTGTCAAGGAAGGCAGGATGGCCTGGCTAGGCTGGAGGAAGGGACCAGAGGATCCAATTATAGGCTAAAGTGCATGTCCAGGCTTCCTTGTTACACTGCTAGTGACTGCAGGCAGGGGCTGTAGTGACTTCCAGGGTGGTGAGGAAGTGTTTCTAACCAGCCACCAAGACTCCTTTTACACACAAACACTTTGAGGTCAAGAGTCTTGCCTGACCCTTTGTAGCCAGGTCCTACAAGTTATTTATGACATAGTTATTGAATGTGGGTCAAGCCTGATTTGGTTTATACACAAGGAACAGACTGTGGGGAGGCAGGATTGAGGGCTGAAGCCAGGCCTTCTTCGTGCTAGACAAGAGCTCTGCCATGAGCGACATCCCCAACCTGGAGATGTCTGCCTGAAACTGCAGGATCTGACCAGAACGAAGTGACACCAAAAACACGGAGACAAAGGTAAGCCATCACTCTGAGTACAAACAGGACAGAAAAGGCCTGAAACCTCTCCCTGCTACAGTTTATTTGCTTGGTCCACATTCTTGGTGAGCTGAACATTATCTTCAAAGAAGGCAGCGGAAACTGAGTTTTCTCTTTTATGCTAAGTCAGCAATGGCGAACCTGTGAGCTACAGGTCACCAACCCCGCTCTGTGTCGTCTTGGAGAGTAACATTTTACCTGGCAAGTTCCTCAACTCTTAGGAGAACATTATAAGAGGTAAGCAAAGTACTTTATAGTTTAGAGGGATAACCGATTTATTTGGGATAAAAATACACTAGAAAAAACGTTATTTCTTTTACTGATGTTTTAAAAACCCTTTCTCTTATGAATAAATTTGCTATACAGGAGGAAATCCAAGGGAAGGCACAATGAGTCTCACAGATCTTCCCTGGTAATTCTGCTAATCTAGTATTTGACAAACGATAAATTTAATTACCCAAGATATTATCTGGGTTTTATATATCTGCACCTATGGCTCAGTGTCATTTTAGTATATGATACACTGGGAACAACGAAGAATCGTATCTTGCATTTATGATTTAACAACCTATATTTAAAAATTAAGTTGTGCTTATGTAACTATGATGTTAAGGGAAATTAGAAACCAAAGAGATTGATAGTTATAAAAACATATTTCAGGAAAGGATTCAAAGAAAGAAGCCCTCTCCAATGCTTATAAACTGAGGAACATACAATTACTTAAAGAGAAATGTTTCCTCCAAATTTCACTCCACATTATGTCAAAAGCAAAATATTCAGCAATCTTGAGTTTAGCTTCTGCAATTTCAGATGGAGTACTTTTCAGAATGAGTTTTCCGAATGATTTTATGAATCTAGTGACACCCAGCTCAATGTTTATGTTCTTGTGTGTTTTGTATTTCTGTAGTATTCCAGTGTTTACCACACTGAGAAGGGAGCCATCCATTCCTACAGTCCAGTTATTGCATAAATACGATGAAAATGGAATGTTCTTCGATGGTCACTCCTGCTGAGACTGTATCAGGATTAACTCTAAGGACACAAAACTGCCGGCATCTCAGGTAGACAGTGTATTTTCCAGTGGCAACGGCATCTTCAAGGAGCATTCAGTTTGTTTCTGTCTTGCTCTTTGTAACTGCAAAGTGCAAAGGACTCCTGCACAAACTGCCTGCACATCGGGCACTGCTGGAAATACCTGACGCAGGCGTCGCACAGGCACGCATGCCGGCAGGGCAGCAGCACCCAGTTCACGCCCCCGTTCTGGCACACCACGCAGTCCTTGCTGCTCTCCTCCACCTGCTCCGCCTCACTCTCACCCAGCCCAGCCTTTTCCAGCAAGCTGCGGTCCATATTTTTCTCTTCTGGTGAAGGATTGCTGGTGGGAGTGGAGTTATTATTTGCAGACATGAAAAGTTGCTGAAAAGAAGTGTAAAGATAATTATAACGATTACTCTTTAGGCCTGAGAGTCATAAGAGCAACATAAAATTTGTGAGCTAACAAGTCCAAGAACAAAGAACAATTTACTTCCATGATAACTGAAAAGTACAATTATTGCTTTCTAAACACCTATTCTCTGAAACCATGTAAGCAAAAGAAACAGAGATAGGGTATGGCTTACCTTAAGATCATGAAATTGACCCTGAGCCAGGAGCAAATATTGATATAATATTCTGCAGGGAAGTTTATAAGTCTTATCAGGAATATGAATTACTGATACCATGGAAATCTAAAATAAAAATTCAACACTAGTCAGTATTTAGGGTTCTTATATTATTTCACAGACATTAAGAAATACTTCTTCACAAAAAGAAACAAATATAATTGGGAATGCTTATGGCTTATATAAAATCATAAAAAAATTAAAAACCTAGGTACTGCAAAGAAAATGAATGTGAATACATTCTCCAAAGATAACTATGCCCTAGAGGAAAAGCAACTGACATTAATGACTTTAAAATACGGTCAGAATCTGAAAGGCTGCTGGCCCTTGCCACTACTTTCATATGACAGCTCATAATTTATCCTTGTAATATTTTTTCATGTGTGAAATTTTTAATGATTTTTTTCCTAATTTTTCTCCATTATTTAAAAATTCTTTTCCTTTTTTCTTTTCTTTATTATTATTTTTTAAAATGTATTTGGTACAGGGTCTTGCTATGCAGCTTGGACTCAGTGATCTTCCTGTTTTCAGCCTTCCCAGAGCTGGGATTACAGGTGTGTGCCACCACACCCAGACTCATTTGCCACTCAGCATGCCCTGGGGTTGGGGCCCACAGGGCATGTGGGATCAGGGATGAACTCTGGACCCTGCGCTTGGCAAACCACGCCCTTAGCCTGTTAAGCTATCTCACCAGCCCTTTCCCCATTATTTTAAATTGTTAGCATGATTCTTACAATTAGCTACACTGTGCATTTCACCTTTACATTATTCCCAGTACTGCAGGCCTAATTGTGTAAATTCTATCGGAGATTTCTAATTATTTGTATATTTTTTGCAAACTGGGTCCCTGGATGTGTATTTTCATAATAGTGACTTTGTAAATGAAAACATTGTGTATAGAAATGCTGAGACCCTTCAATAAATGATGAAGTGGCCTTTTTGCACATCTGCATTTGTGAACAATAACATTTGAGATCTCAGCCCTGGAAAGATGCACGTAGCAGGGCCCGTCAGGGTACCTCATGGCAGCACTGAGGTGCTGGTCACTGTACTCAGACGACCACAGATAGAAGGCAGTATCCACGGTGACACCGAGAGTGGTATGTCTTTAGACAGTCTGCAGTGTGACCTATTTCTCTCTGAATATAGCTGTGTGCTTATAATTGTTACACTTGTCAAAAGTTGTCCATATACTTTAGTACTTATGGTTGTGAAGATATGTAGAAGGGCTTCAAGATAAGGCTGAAGGATTCTTACACTCAGACACTATTAATGAAAACAAATCATGAGCAATACACCCACGAAGTCTGGGACACGGTTAAAAGGCCAAACTTATGAATGTTTAGTGTGGAATATGGTGCAGTGGCTCAAACTAGTGGCACAGAAAAATCTACTCAGTGAAATAAGAAAATACTCCCACATCTTGTTTAAGGTCTGATACCCAGGTACAGGAGGGGTTCAGAACCCCCAAACAAGCATGAGCTAGGTCATAGTCTAGTTAAAATGCCAAGAATATTGAAAACCGTGAGGCAGAAATGCTATGTCACTTAGGGTGGTAAACCCAGCAGAATAACTGCAGACTTTTGTGCACAAACTCCAAGGCCAGGAGACCATGAAATGATGCACTTCAAGACCTGAACTAAAATAACTGCCAACCTAGACTATTACAACCACCAAAGCATCCTTCCAGGTTAAAGGAGAAACATCTCCCAAGATAAGCATCAAGGAAATAAATTCATGACTTCCTAGCCAGCACTGCAGAACACACTTAAAAGAACCTTACACACAGAAAAGGAAGAGTTAAAAGGTATTGAGAATTAAACATAATTAGTATTAGAAAAATGTAAGACACCAGAATCACTGGGATCCAGCGAAGGGAAGTTACAACTGTGAGGGAATCTATCAAACAATCAGAGATACCAAGACAAAAACCTACTAATAAAATTCAGACTCAGGAAAACACGAACAAATGAAAGCCAAACCTAGCAAAGGAAATAAACAATCAAGGCAACAGTGAAAATTAATGACAGAGACAGTTAAAAAGCAACAAGCAGTAACAGTGAAACAGAGTTGGCTCTTTGAAAAGATAACCAAAACTAATCAGCCCTTAGCCAAAGAAAAAGACAACTCAAATCTTCTGTCTTGGAAGCAATGGAAAAATGGGATACTACAACAAACAGCACTGAAATCTTGAAGATCATTAGGGACTATTTTAAAAGACCACATTCTAATAAATTGGAGAATCTAAAGGAAACGGACACATTTCTAAATACATAAGACCTACCAAGATTGAGTATAAGATATACATAAAAATATATAAATAAGTCAGTAACAAGCAATGAGATTTAAGTGGTAATAAACAGTCTATCAACAAAAAGTCTAAGACCAGATGGATTCACTGATGAATTTTCCCAAACATTTGAGGAAGAACAACATTGCTCATCAAACTATCCCATGTGGGAGCAAACTCATTCTATAAGACCAGTATCACGCTGATACCAAAACTCAACAAGGACAAAGGAACAAAAAAAGAGAAAACTACTGATCATTACCCATAATGAATATAGATGCAAAAACTCTTAATAAAATACAAACTGATTCAACAACAAATTTAAAAGCTCATAGCAGGGCTGGTGGCATAGCTCAGTGGACTAAGCATCTGCTCAGGCAAGAGCAGGGACTGAGGTCTGATCCCCAGGACATGTTGCACTGGCCCACCCTGGGTACACTGAGCTGACAACTGAGACCAGACACAGTGTTGCATGCAATTCCAGTGCTGGGGAGGCTGAAAACAAGAGGATCACTATGGTCCACTGCATAGTAAGACCCTGTAACAAAAATACAGAAAAAAGAAGCTAATACAGCATAATCAAGTTGGTTTCATTCCAAGGATAAAAGAATGATTCAACATAGGTAAATCAGTAAATAAAATACCCCAGAAAAATAGCATGAAGGATACAGATCACATACTGATTTCAACTGATGTACAGGATTTGACAAAATTCAACATCCTTCCAAATTCAACACTCTTTCCCTGAAAATAAATAGGAACAGAGGATTGTACTTCAAAACAACAGGCTATCTACAGCAAACCCATAACCTACATCATATGAAATAGGGAAAAACTAAAAGTGTTTTCTCTACAATCAGAGTACCTCTGTATGAGAGGGAAAATAAGGCAGACAGAGATGGGCAGGGAGCAACAGAAAACCAAGAGCCTGACTACACATGGGTTGCCCGACTTTAGCTGGACCTCTGCAGGGGCCAGGTGAAATGCTGCTGTTGGTGTGACATTCAAAAGACTGTGTACATTGAAGGTATTGACCATGCTTTGGTATACATGTACTATACATGGTGAAAGGGTGGCTACCATCAAGCAAATCAGTGTAGCCATCCTCTCAGTGACCCTTTTTCTGTGGCAAGAGCGTTTAATCTTCTATTGAAAGAACTCAATACAGTATTAGTAATCACACTCAAATCTCTAGACTTGCTACATGCAACTTTTTATGCTTTGACCTCTATATTCCCGTCTTTCCCCTCCCTTCTCCATAACTCTTAATTCAGACATGGTTGCCTTATGGAGTTCAGGCTCCTCTTGAACTATGTAGTCCAGACTAACTTCAAAGACAAGGTGATTCTTCTATCTCAGCCTCTGGAGTGTGAGGTTACAAGTGTGTGCTATCATGTCCCGCTTTCTTTTTTTTTGTCTTTTTGAGACAGGGTCTCGCTATGCAGTTGAGGCTGGTCCTGCGCTCACTTTTGTAGCCCAGGCTGGTCTCGAACTCCCACCACTCCTCCTGCCTCAGCCTCCCAAGTGCTGGGATTACAGACGTGAGCCACCATGCCTGGCTTCATGTCCCGCTTTCATAACTTTTTTTTTTTTTTGTCTTTTTGAGACAGGGTTTCACTGTGCAGTTCAGGCTGGCCTTCAGCTCACAGGCTGGTCTCAAACTCACACCGAACCTCCTGCCTCAGCCTCCCAAGTGCTGGTATTACAGGTGTGTGCCACCATGCCCAGCAGCTTCCATAACTCTTAATTGAAAAGAAAATTGAAAAGCTCACTTCGACTCCACATCCTCAATTTGGTAATTACAGAACAAACTAGGGTCATGAAGATAGCTCAGCACTCTAAGTGCCTGCCTAAGCAAGCACAAGGACCAGGATTTGATACCCAGTACATGCTGTGTTGGCCCTGCCCTGGGTGCACTAAGCCAGCCAACAAGACCAGGCATGGTGGCACATGCCTGTAATCCTAGCACTGGGGAGGCTGGAACAGGAGTATGATGCATCTAAAGCTGCATAGCTAGATTCTGTACCAAATCCATAAAATTTAAAAAAAAAATATATATATATGTATATATATATATATATATATATATATATATATATATATTTTTTTTTTTTTTTCTTCTTCTTCTTCTTCTTCTTAAGAGATTAGAAATCACTTGAGATGTAGTTTAGTGGTAGGCCATATGCCCAGTGTGAGGAGGGCTGGGGTTTGATCCCCAGTGACGAACAAATTAAAGAAATAACTGGGAATTTTTGACTCTACTTCAGTCTAAGGGCATTTTCCCAACATGTTAGATTGTTGGAAGGAAAAAACAAATATTAGTGAATGCATTTCATACATTATATAAGTGTCATAAAATTATTACTCTTCATTTTATTTTTTCTGTATTTTAGGGAAAGGTCTACAAGGTGTTCAGGGTCTCACTACTAGATCAGACTCATAGTGATCCGTCTTTTTACAGCCTCCCAAGAGCTGGGATTATAGATGTGCACCACCATGTCCAGTTTCCATTGCTGTTTCAGTGTGCACTGGAGGCAGGTCCAGCATGTCAGGCCTGGGACTCAAACCCCTGGCCCTGGTGCCTGCCTGCGGAAGCTTAAATCCACTGAGCTATTTGGCCGGCCCTATTACTCCTTTTTTTATTAATGAGTCTATATACCAAGAACTTCAAAAAATGTAGTGCATTATATATAAGGTAACAGATTGCTACAACTTCATCACAAGTTTATGTCATGTACAGGGTGAGCATCCCTTAACTGAAATGCTTACAACCATGGGCATTTTGGACTCTGGATCGTTTTGAGATGTGGGAATTCTGTATAACAAGATATCTTAAGATGGGACCCAAGTCTGAGTGTGAAATTCATTTTTGTCTCAAACACACTTTGTATGCAGAGTCTAAAGAGCATTTTATTCAGTATTTATTTGCTGGCTCAGCCTGCCCTAGAGGTGAGGCTGGCACAGCATGTGGTGCTGGGGATCGAAGCGCTGTCTCTGTGGTTGTCTAAGCCTGCCTAAGCAGGTACTTTAGACTGCTGAGCCATCTTGCCGGCCCATGGCTTTACTACACACACACACACACACACACACACACACACACACACACACATATTTATTTATATTTTTTTTGTGTTGGTACTGGGGATTTAACTCAGAACCTGGTGCTTGCCAGGCAGGCACTTATTCTACTGAGCTATCTCCCCAGCCCCCTTGTTCAGTAGTTATTTATTTACTTATTTATTTATTTATTTAAATGTATTTGGCACAAGGTCTTCACTATGCAGCTCCTGTTTCAGCCTCCCCAGCACTAGGATTATAGGCACCCACCACCATGCTGTCTTGGTGGCTGGCTGAGTGCATCTGGAGCAGGGCAGATGCAGCATGTAGTGCCAAGGATCAAACCCAGGTCCTTGTACTTGTCGAGGCAGTCACTTAGACTGCTGAGCTATCTCTGCAGCCCTATCTACCATTTCAGTACACATGCATTTGACAGAGACAGTCTATATACAGCCAGGTGTGGAAATTTCTACTGTGGCAACAAGTCAGTGCTCAAAACATTTCAATTTTAAAGGATTTTGGATCTTGGAGCTTTACACTAGCTGTACCCTGCCAGTGTAAATGCCCACCACACCTAGACACTTGCCAAGCCTCAAGTCCTCTAAGCTGCTTTGATCCTCCTAGCAGGGCTAAGCTACCAGATGAAGGCAATCATAAGCATGTGACAAGAAAACAAGGTTATTGGGCTCACTGAGAACACAAGCACCAGATGTGCAGGGCACGGCAGGACGCCAAGGAGCGACTGCAGCAATGCAGAGGACAAGGGGGAGCTTTAGGTCACCACATGGCTGATGCATCATCCAGTACTACACTGTTTTTTTGTTTTTTTTTTTTTTGTCTTTTTTTTGAGGCAGGGTCTCGATATGAAGTTCAGGCTGGCCTTGAGCTCACTTTTGTAGTCCAGGCTGGTCTCGAACTCGCACCAATCCTCCTGCCTCAGCCTCCCAAGTGCTGGGATTACAGGCGTGAGCCACCACGCCCGGCTTAAGTACTACACTGTTAATAAACATTTTCCAGCAGATTTTTTTCTATAGAGTAACAGAGAGAAAAATTTAAATTTTATCAATAATAACATATCTTTTTTTTTTCTAAATAAAATCTATTCTGGTGAACCATAAGGAAAACAGGTCATACCCTGAGGGTGCTATTAATGTACAAAAATCACACAGGCATGCTTGCTATTTATTATTTGTCAAGACAAATGCAGCCAGTCCAAATGCATTATCTTCAGAAATTAAAATAATTTCTCTACTTCAAAAAAATAATTAAGAATCATCCAAATTAGTTAGAAACAATGCTTTCAGAATTTTAAAATTACTTACAATATCATAAATTTCTCTGTCATCCTCATCAGCTAAAGTCAACAGCGCCACCAGTGGATAACGAGATCTGGGCACTGTCCCAAAGTCTTCAATTTTAGTATCTCTTGGTAGTTGGCAATATATTTCTTCTTTGCTGTCCTTTTTAATACTTTTTGAAAATGTAAAGGCAAATTGCCACTGTAGCCAAAGGATAAGAACATACCAAAAATAAGGAATAGCTCTAACATTTCAATGTACTATGGACAGTCCAGTTCTCAAAGGCCAATGCCAGCATGAGGGCAAAGGATACAAGTACTGCTCCTGGTGGAGATACTCGCTGTATAGCGCCTCGTCCAGCGCGCGGGGAGCGCCGATTCGGAAGCAGTACATGTGTTTCTGCAGGGCCTCATGCAGCCTCTGGACGCTGCAGCCCCAGTAGCAGGTAAGGTGGCTATCTTCGAGGCAGTCTGTGGTCAGGGTTATGCCAGCTGCGGAGACAGAGCAGGGAGAGGATGGGCGTCATGGGCCATCTGCTGTGGCCCAACTCACAGGCTCTCGTTTTTCCGGGTGCTGAGCATGCTGCCTGTGGCTATAGGGACAGCTGCCAGCCACGGGCTGTGCTCCTAGAAATGAGGGGGCTGCCCCTAGCTTGCGCTAGCCCCACCGTCTTTGTACTCTTTCTTCCTCCTGACATTTTCAGCTTAGAATTTATCAGTTCGATTTCCTTTCTTGGTGACTCCAACATGTGTCTTGCTTTTACAGTGTAGATGACCCTAGCAACAAGAAACAGGACAGCGGGTACAGCTGGCTGCAAAAGTGGATGCACATAACCTATGGGCTCCAAAAGAGGAGCATCAGAGGAGGAAAATATTGAAAAGAAACAGAGATTTACTAATATTAATAAACACATTTATAACATTTAATAGCCTGTCATATAGTTAATGTCCCATGTAATATGCAAAATAGTCTGAGGAAAGAGTGCAGATTTCAAAACCTACACGGTCTTATAGCAACACTCTTGTGCATTTGTTTTGGGTGGAAGATTACAATTTGAAATTATAAGCAGATGTGCAGATTAGTTATTTACTTTGCATTTATATAGCACCTATTAAGTGTCACCAAGGTGATTACTTTCTCCTCACTGATGGTAACTGGGGCATTATCAAGTTTGAGGACAGTGCTACTCAGGACATTGGACATCTCACACAGGGCACACAGCTTTGGTCACTGTTCCCAGCTTAGGAGTCTGGTTTCTCTGCTTCCCTAAATCTAACAGTAATTCTATGAGCTACTCAGGATCATTTTATTGGGATCTTTTCCATTACTGCTAAGAAATTCTGACTGACTTATTACTCATTTTTTGAAAATGTGATCAAAAGTACATGTGTGGAACAGACATATGCGTAAGCATGTTCTGCACAAGACCCTAAGCCTCGACGTTTTCTTTGCTGCGTCATCAGTGGTATGCACACATGGTCTGGGGTTCTGGGTACACACAGCACCAGTGCTGTGGCCATTACTAATTAGTTAGTGGGAATTTTTTGTTTTGTTTTGCTTTTTTTTTTTAAGTGGAAATTTTTAATTGATAGGAATGCTATCTAAGCAGTTGAAGCAGAATTTGATTTCAAATTTTTATGATTCTAATCACAAAGCATTGATTCAAAAGTGGAAAAGTCTATTAGCTATTAAATAGCTGGAAGCACTCCAATTCATACAAATTTATAAACATACACATAAAATCACATAGATTCTTCCCTGTGTCACTGCAGACTCCCACTACATGATACAGGAAGAAAACTTGGACATAGATAGGGAAATAAATAGAAAAGAAAAAAATTAACAAATTGAAAAAAATAAACCCAGAGTTGACCAATGAGATAGCTCAGTGGACTAAAGCAATAGCTTAGGCAGGTTCAGGCAAACACAGGGACTGGAGTTCAATCCCAGGCACCACCCTAGCCCCACCTCCAGGGCACAGTGAGCTGGCCACTGAGACCAGGTTTGGTGGCGCACATCTACAAATCCCAGCACCAAGGAGGCTGAAAACAGAAGGATCCAAAATTCCTGTTTGGCATTAGAACACCTGCCTAGCACTGTGGGGTTTGATCCCCAGTGTTGGTGGTCTGTGGGGTGGGGGAAGACAGGACAAAAGCCTTAAAAAATAAACTCAACTTATAAAACATACATAACTACCAAATTCACTCACTTTATAAAAAAGCAGAGCTCCAGAGGGAGCCCAGAGATTCATAAGACAAGCATGAAACATTTGTTTATAGACTTTGTCTATTTGACTGGAAGGAAGTATCTGTGATCTTTGACAATAGAATGTTAATGGACATGGGCCTCTTAAACTAATATTAGAAATCAATCAAAAGAACTATGAAATTTCCTTCTCCACATTGTGCAAATTTGACACTACAGAAAAGAATTACTGCTTGAAGCCACCTGCCAGTGGTTTGCATACTATCAGAACAACTCCCCCTT
Source organism: Myocastor coypus (assembly GCA_004027025.1). NCBI lineage: Eukaryota > Metazoa > Chordata > Mammalia > Rodentia > Myocastoridae > Myocastor > Myocastor coypus. Next base: position 57,081 of record PVJA010001016.1, read on the forward strand.
AGCTTTCTCCACTTCTGCAGAGACTCCTACTTGTACATTATCTTGGTCTTCTAAATTCCAGCGCTCACACATACAACCTTACATCAGTAGCATTACCAGCATTGGGTTGTAACTGTAAAGCACAAACTTCAGAGTCAAAATTAGGTGAAGAAAACAGTGCAACTTCTCTTGATCTGCTCCTCTTTAACAGAGCTGTAACAAGCAAATGAAGCAAAGTCTGAGATGACCTCGTACAAAGCTGAGAAATGTGGAGTGTAAGTCCAAGGCATTGAGTCACTGGGGAAAAAGACAAGCAAGTGGGAGGAAAGCCACAAACCTCTGGAGGAAGCAAGGAGGGAGAGGTGTTGTGCACAGAAGACTCTGCGTAAGGAAGACAAAGATGAGCTTTTAGATTGTAGGGAGAGAATTTCACAAACTTCTCCCAGAATGCCATGCACACTAGTCAGCTCAATTCTCTAGCTTTATGTTAGCTCTTGCCATGAGAAATAAGCTAAAAATAAAAAAGAGCTGTTTTCAAAAGACAAAATGTTGAACCAAATTAATTCAACTCAGCAAGTACATACCACTGACCAAAATTTTACTAAAGCCTGTATAACACAGAAATGCAAATCCAAACACAGTCACAAGGGCCTGAGTTCAGTCTCCAGTTGGGGGAGGGGGTGAGTCCAAACACAGGATATAATAAACAATCTCCCCAGAGCCTATTCATAGTAAATAGAAATACGATTAAAACTGATTCTCTCCTTTGTTTTCAAGTTAAAGCAGCTTTCTATATGTTCTCCCCCCCCTACCTAACTTCAGTACAGTGGTTTTAAAAATATCCCAAATTACTAAACTACCAATACTTTTAATTAAAGAACCTTTAAAATGCCACAAATAGTCACAAGATTGTATCAGCATCCCATGCAGACATCTTTAATGACAACCTCCTTTCCACAGACTAAATAAAAGAATTTTTATTTTAAGTACAACTCCCACCAAAATCCTTATTTTCTCTATAGAATATAGCTAATATACAGTAAGCACTCGCATTTTAAAAGTCGCAATCCTCCAGTAATCATAGTGTACACATTGAAAAAATTTTTTGTATGTACTTAAGTAATCTTATGCCTACTGCGTGGGCTCAGCTAGATCTCTGTGCAAGGAGGGCTGTGCACAGGGCTAGCTCTACTGACCCATGGGCTTCTGGCACTTTGCAACTCATAGGTGGCCCATGTGTGTTTTGCTTCCACTGCAGCAGCTCTCATCTCTTGTGTGGTGCGGCAGGCTGTGGAAAGGCACCACAGGAAGGACACTTCCTGGTCGTGAGCATTTTCATGTGCAGTCCCCCTCGATGGCCACACAGGCCCTGTGCTAGTTCCGTCCAGAGCTGCAGAGGGAGACCTGAGCCCTCACTATTGTATGCTCATCAAGTTTGCACAGTCTGCTGTCTGCTCAACGAATTAAGTGTCATCTGTGTCCTCCCTTAACTGTTACTTTTCTGAGATGCAAATGTTAGAATGAAGTCTTATATCCATTCACAGGGTGTATTATTTACAGGTAAGGATGAAGGATGTGATATTTAATATTTATTTTCTTTTAAATCAAGCTTTACTCCATGTTAATGAGCAATAATGACTCCATGCACTAATTTCTGACAGAAGTGTGGAGTCTTCTTTTTATTTTATTTGTTTTCTTGTTTCAGAACTTTTGTTTGTTTATTTATTTATTTTTATGGCCAGCTCAGCCTGCCTTGAGGGCAGGGATGGCGCAGCATATGGTGCTGGGGATTGAACCGCGGTCCCTGCAGCTGCCTAAGCTTTCCTAAGCAGGTGCTTTAGACCACTGAGCCATCCTGCTGGGCCCAGAAGTGTGGAGTCTTGAGGACTGTATTTTATGGACTTCTCCCTGAAAACCTTCAGATGTGAACAGACCTCACACTCTGAACTCTGCAGATGCAAACAAACCCAAACTTAGCTCAGGTGTATGCCGGACACGGTGGTGGCTGTGCTGCCGTGTGCTCACCGTGCAGTACAGCAGTGCACAGGAGTGCAGCACTCAGTCACAGCCCGGGGTGTCCAGGAGCAAGAAGAAAAGCAGTGGTGATGTGCGGGGACTACTGAGAAGCGCAGAGCAGTCACTGTGGAAACAGAAGTGAACATAACAGAGATGGGATGGAGGTGAAGAGAAGCCAGACACTGCTCATTCTTTTAACATGAGTCATTCAACCACTGGTGGGTGCAATTCTAAAGAAGAAGGACAAGATCAGGGAACATGTGAAGTTTTTTATGCTTTGCAGTGTGTGTTTGTGGGCCAGGTAGATAGCACAGCAGTATAAACACCTGCTTGACAAGCACAAGGTCCTGAGTTCAATCCCAGTACAAAAAAAAAAAAAAAGAAAAAGTATATGTATTTGTGTTTAAAATACGTAAGACTCAATTTGTTTGGTTTATGAACCAACCTAATTTGCTAACCAAATTGGTGGCTCACTGTACCAGATAAGAAGGGGTCACAAAGCTGGGCACGGTGACCTGTGATCCCAGCCCTCTAGGAGGCTGAGGCAAGATCATCATCCTGAGTAAGGAACTTGGGCCCTGTGTAAAAACGAAAAATTTTAAAGGGCTGGAGATGTAGCTCAGTACAAATGCCCTGGGTTCAATCCCCACTTCTGTAAAGCCAAGCAAAGCAAAACAAAACCGGTCCATGGAAGCCGGGGCATGATTCATCAACGCAGACATCGCACAAACTCAGCCTGGAATGTTTCCACCAAAGCAATGGTGGTTGCAGGCTAGTGACAGAGGTGGTAACCAGGGATCTTGAGAAGTCATTTCAGTCCTGGGTTACAAGGAAAGCCAGCTGCATTGCTCACAGGAGCGCAAGGGCAAGCTTAGGTAACCACAGGGATCGAGGTTAGATCCCTGGCACCACATCCTACACCAGCCCCATCCCCAGGGCAGGCTGAGCCATATTCTTTTCTTTCAAGATTTTCCTGGATAGAGCTCTTAAGTAAATGTAACTATTTGTTTCTTTACAACTTCCTATAGTGGTTCCTAAATGGGCCTGTCAAAAATTTATTTTTCCAAGTATAGAAACAACTGCCATTCATTATTATCATCTACAAAAATAACGTTTATATGAAAAAATTTGTACCAAAATTTGAGATTGAAAAATCAGTGTTCTTCAGAAGCCAACAACCTTACACTAACTTAGATATCTGTCATTTCCCACTTAACTGCAAGACCAAAGGAAATGGCATAGTGTCCCAGAAGATTACACTTGTGAATACTGGTGACACTTCATTCTTCTCCTGTGTATGTGCCTCTGCTTATTAGTTGGTCAGTTCTTTAGACCAAAACTGTTAAATTCTTTTTAAGAATTTATTTATTTATTTATTTATTTATTTCTCGCTTCAGAACCTTTATTTGTTTATTCACTCATTTTTATGGCTGGCTCAGCCTGCCCCGAGGGCAGGGCTGGCGCAGCATGTGGTGCCGGGGGATCAAACCACGGTCCCTGAAGCTGCCCAAGCTTTCCCAAACAGGTGCTTTAGACCACTGAGCCATCCCGCCGGGCCCCCAAAACTGTTAAATTCTTTTTTTTTTTTTGTCTTTTTGAGACAGGGTCTCGCTATGCAGTTCAGGCTGGCCTTGAGCTCACTTTTGTAGCCCAGGCTGGTCTGGAACTCGCATCGATCCTCCTGCCTCAGCCTTCCCGAGTGCTGGGATTACAGGCGTGTGCCACCACGCCCAGCTCAAACTGTTAAATTCTTAAATCTATCTATCTGCAGTACTCAGTCTAGACCGTGGGCCCAATCAGGTGCAATAAATGTTGGATAAAGGTCTAAAGAGAAAGCAATAGAGAAAACAAAAACAAAGGCAGATGGGGGTGCACAGTAAGAAGAAATGCTTATAAAAGAGCCACCGACTTGTAACTGAAGCTGTGGATGGGTTTGTGATCTCCAAGCCAAAAGGATTCTTCACTTGTCTCATCTGTTTTTTGAAAACTCTTGCGCTGAACTGGGTCTCTTCTGAATTTCTCAGAATGACTGGAACATCCCAACCAAACCTGAAGAAAGGAAAAAACAAAACACAACTTTAACAAGTATTGAAACTTTATGTCAGGTGTAAAATTTGTGACTCATTAGCTATTCTTTTAAACAGAAAAAAGAGGTTAAGATACTCAATTTACACAACTTTAGTGAATAATTTATAATTTTAGAGAAATTTGAGGTCTTACCGAATTGCAATATACTGTTCATGTACCTGAACTGACACATTCTTTTTCTGTTCGTTTGCTTGGTTTTTTGGTTGTTGCTGTTTTTTAGTACTGGGGATTGAACTCAGGCCTTTGTGCTTGCCAGGCAGGTGCTTATGCTGCTAAGCTATCTCCCAGGCTGAACTCACACACTCTTAAAGTCAAAAAGGTAATTCTTCCCTTACCCACTAATGGGGAATTCTACCAATTTTTTTTTCATTTATTTTATTTTAAAGAGAATAATGACAAATACAGAAATGTAGAATTTTGAAACATAATAGGAAACTAACAATGGCTATCACATTGCATACTGCTATTTTCAAAGTAGTTGCTCAGATTACTAGATACAGGCATGTAAGATTGGTCAAACAATAGAAACACTACACTAACTCCCTTCAATAAACTAATAGAAATTAGTAGTCATCTTTGCTATCTTGTATATAAATATATATATATATATATATGTGTGTGTATATATATATATATACATATATATATATATACCTTCATTTCTCCTTTCCCCCATCCCAGTTATTTTCTTTTTGAGAAGTTTCTTTTCCTTCCTCAATGTCTACTGTACCCTTTTGTATCTTATTGACTGTTTCTTACACTTGGAAGACAATGCAATGCTTATACATGTGGGCCTGATTTATTTCACATATGAGTATGGTCTCTAGTTGCATCCACTTACTTATAGAGGCCTGGAGTTTATCTTTCTTTATAGCTGAGTAGTACCCCATTGTATAAAAATACCATGCATTTTTTATCCATGCTTTGGCTGATGGGCATTTAGGTTGTTTTCAGGATTTAGCTATGATGGGAGATAAGCTCAGTGGAATAAGTGCTTTACTAGCAAGTACAAAGTCCTGAATTTGATCCCTGGGACCACCAAAATAAATAAACAAACAAATAAATAAATAAAATTAATTTTAAAAGATTTAGCTATGACAAACTGTGCTGCTGTAAGTATGGGTGCATATATATCACTGTGATAAGATGTTTTCAATTCTCCTGGGAAAATACTGAGAAGGGTAATAGCTAGATCAAATGGGAGCTTTAATCCTAGTTTTTTTGAGGAATCTTTTCACTGATTTTCGCAGTGGTTGCACCAGTCTTTACTTCCACCAGCAGTGGAGAAGGGCTCCTTTTTCCCCACAGCTGTGCCAGCATCTGCTACTGGTTGACTTCTTGATGACAGCCATTCTTTCTGGGGTGACATGTGATTTCACTGTTGTCTAAATTTTCATTTCTTGTATGACCAATGATGCTGGGCCTTTTTTCATATATTTATTTGCCATTTATATTTCTTCATCTGAGAAGTATGTATTCCTCTCAGATGCCCACTTTTTTTTTTATTGGGTAAGGTTTTGATTTTATACATTCTTTACATGCTCCAGATAGAAGTGCTTTGTCTGAGGGTCAGTTGGCTAAAAGTTTTCCCCAATTTGTAATTCTTTCAAAGAATTCTTAATATTAGCAATAATAAAAACCATAGTGGCTATGAACTATACTTAATATAAAGGCAAATGCATGAGAGAATTTTAAGTATTTTGTAAAGTTTTACAGTTCTTTTGTAGAAGTTGGAGCTTTGCTTCTGTCCCTTGAAACTTCAGAGATATTGGTCCCAAGGTAAATGGCAAGACCTAAGTGAGATGCAGATCTTCCTTTGCAACTACCCACGCTAACACTGCCACAGGAGCTTCCGATAAGGGAAAGCTAATGCTAGTGTTCTCACTCAGGGAAGGCGAGCTGCCCTACCGGGATCTCTAGATTCTCAGCTTTGCCCATGTCTAACTAGATGTCCTAAATTCTATTACCAAGATAGTTAAAACTGGGTTCAATGTTCAGAAGCTTTATTATGTGGCTATGCAAAATACATTGGTTTGGAACCACAGAAAATCCTATTTTCTAAGACCTGAGCTTGTCATTTCTCTGTAAATGCCACCTGCAAGTTCATCTCACTCTCCCTCAGTCCTTAAGGTCACCACTACCGACCCAGCCAAGTACTTTGACCACTTGGTACCCTGAGGCAGCTGCTTCAGAAATCATTTTATCATACACAGTCAAGCAAAGGTAGTAATTTAATTAGTTATGATGCCATTATGCCATTATGCCTCATTAGCAAGGAGCTGAAGAATGAACCAAGCCCTAAATGCTTTCTGTGAGGGAGTTTTCTCCCCAGCACCTCATTCTTAGCAACACTTGCTCTGTCAGGGCCTAGACAACCCAAACTACAGCTGTTATTCTAATGTAAAGAAATTAATATTAAACAACATGAGCCAGGGCCAGGTTCAGGGCTAAAAAGAAGGGTGCTTGCCTAACATTCATAAAGCCTTGCATTTAGTGTTCAGCACTGGGGAGAAAAATAAGGCAAATACTGAAGAACTAGAAAGGCAAAGGGACAACTGAATATCAGAGCTGTAGTATCAGCAGGAAGCAGCTACCATTTCTCAGACAAAGGAATAGAGACAAGAGAATTACTGGGCCCTATGGAGCTAGAACTCAGATCTAAAGGGAAGTGGTGTAATGAGACTGGTTCTAGGAGAGTAGAAAATAATAAATTGAACAATGGAGACCATTGCTAGGATGAAGCACTATGCTGTAGGAAGATAGATATGCAGAAAGCAGCCAGGCCGTGCTGTCTCTGCCAGCCCCCTAGCCTGTCTCCCTTCGTGGCAAAACCTGACAGGCAGCCAGCTGGGAAAGGACTAATGTGAGTTAAGAGTTCCACCTGACATCCGCCAACAAGGTATCAGGGTGGTGTAAGCTGACACAGCACAATAACCAATCCTAGCTAGTAGATGCTGGGTCAGGGTCTTCATATATAGTGTTCATCGCCTCTTTCTACACAATTCTTAGCAGAAGCTATAAAGAATTGTCCTAAAGTACTTTGCCCTAAAGTTCACAGAAGCCAAAATATACCGTATTTCCAGTTGTATGATTCTTTGCTACTGCTCTGGGACCCCACACCCAGATGCTCCTATTCTTTCTCTGCCCCACCAATGCAGGTAGACACATTGCAGTGGAAAGACCAAAGGGGAAAGAAACAACAGTACTCAGGGAAGAACCATGGCAAGGAGCCAGGTGTGGTGGCACATGCCTGTAATCCTAGCACTTGGACAGCTGAGGCAGGAGGATCAGTGTGAGTTTGAGACTAGCCTGGGACACAAAAGTGAGCTTAAGGACAGTCTGAAGTGCATAGTGAAACCCTGTCTCAAAAAGACCAAAACAAGAAGAACCATGGAAAGGAAGACAGAGGAACAACGGGGATTGTGGTAGGTTCCATTTTGCTCTTCTGGCAGGAAAACTATTAGATGTTTTGTGAGATTGAAGTGATATCCAAGTGTTTGGATTTCAGCTAATAAATCTGCAGCCTTAAATTAATTTCAGAGTAACACAGTAAACTTTATCTACAGAGGCAGGGCTAAACCAGCTGGAAAAAATACTTGAGTTAGGCTCAAAACGACTGCCTAGACCCAAATTAGAATGGAAGTAGCTGTACTTTCATGGTTCCGTGGCCTCAGCAGTACCTAACCCAGATTTCTAGAAGTTTGAAAATTATCTTAGGTTTCACCTTTATAAAAGTAATTAACCAATTAGTATTAAATGTTGAAAACACAACTTAAACCTGGCAGAACCAGGATCTGAATCTGGGCCTGAGTGAGTCCCTGAGAAACAGGATAAACATGAGGTTCCCAACTCCCTTCAATACAGTGTCGTTATCCATCAGGATTTCATCAATTTTCTTATGCTAAATACTAATGTGTAAGATACCTAATTACCTTGCCTATTTAAAACAGGAATGCAACCACAGAATGTAATTATCAACAAGGTAATGATTTTTTATGGGGAAAAATTATGTTGCTTTACAAGAATAATACCAACATTACAGTCATTTCAAAATCTTAGATTAAGACTGCTTTTCTCATTTGACACCTTCCTAATTCCAACTACAAACTTTAATGAGTAATAGCATTAAAACTTAATAGGTCACGAATAACAAAATGGGGGCCAGGGTGATAGCTGCGTGGCACAAGTGCCTACCTGGCAAGTTCAAGTCATGGGCTTGAACCCTGGACCCGCCTCCCCGCCGGCCCCCCCGCCGTGTCGATTGTTCTTTATCCTCCTCCACACCGGAATTTTGTGTTTGCCCAACGGGCAGGGTGAGGAGCAGTGTGAAAATGCAAAAAATTCAGTTACTATTTTAAATGGCAAATACGTGATCAAAAGAGATTTGTGAACTTGTTTTTACAAACTCTGTTTTAGTTTCTAAGGCATCCTCTGCTCACGCCTTCTCTAAAATGACTTCTCTTCACTATCTACATTCAACTATTCCTCAAAATACTCGTCCTCCAAAATGCAGCCCATGTCTTTCTTTTCAGTGCGGGGCCTCTCCTACCTCTTCGGGCCACAGCTTGTTATCTACTTAGGAAAGCTGTTTGACACATTTTGAACCCTATCTTTTACAGGGGCTATCTATGAAGGCTAGAAAATGATTGTGGGCTAGTATGATGATTTTGATCAGTATGTATGTATGAGGCTTTCCTACATGATACAATGCCATCTCTCCAAGACAGACACTGTAGCCTCCCTGGGCAAGAGAACTGCTCCGTGGCTCTCCAAATCCATTCTCCTCACCCCCAGCTGGTAAATGCAACTTCATTCTAAGATCTCGTCCAGCGCCACAGTTTTGATTTTCACAGCTGCACTGGCTAGATACTAATTTAGAAAGCACACAATGATTACAGAAATCACTAAATGCTCAAAAGGGAGCAAAAGTCAGCTGTAAATTCTGCCGAATTATCTGTGGCCAAGTTTCCAATTCAGGTCACAAACAACAATCAGCCTTGTTTACACAGAGGGCTGCCGGCCCTGCACACGAGAGGCCCCAAGGACAAAGCCTACTGGACCAGCACTTTATCCCAACACCAAGTCCTGGGACTTTTTAGCTGCAGTGTCACTTAGAAACAAAGCTGCTACAATACCGGAGCCAGTGACTCGGGGCCGGCACTGAGCAGCTGGGCCGGTGGGGTCCCCGCACGGACTCCGATGGCCTCGGGCTGCTCGCGGCTACTCTCCCTGTCGCCGAGGTTCTGGCCCTCCATCCCCTCCATCCTCCCAGCCCTGGGATACTCACCATCCCAATACCAGGCCGGTGGTCACGATGAAACAGGTGAAGACCACTGCGATGTAAAACAGCGGCGAGTATTCATAGAGCGTCACCAGAAACACCGCAGCCATGGGGGTCGCCTGGGCTGAGTTCGGCTCCCGCCTCGCCCAACCCAGCTCAATCCACCCCAGGCCAGGGGAGGTAAAGGGGGGTGGCTAGACGGGTAGGTGGGTGGTCAGAGCCTCTACGGGGCTCCGGAGGGGACAAACTTTGAAGATCTGGCTTGCCTAGGGTTCCGAAGAGCTAAAAGTCGGGATCAGCTCCGGCGCTGGGAACCAGTGAGCCAATCACAACATCTTCAGCCAGGCGTGCCACGCCTTCTTCGAAGTGGTCTCAAGTTATTGGCTGCGTCGAGGGGCGGGGCCTCTTCACACCGCCCCCCACTCCCAGGATTGGTTGCCCGTGAGCACCTTAATCTGGTCGCAATAGCCATCGCTGCTGCTCTGTGTAAGAAGTTTAAGTTGGAATTGGCACAAAACTGTTCAAATTAGGTAAATACACGTTTTCTGATGCCTAAAATAGGCTTAATTCGTGTTCATTGTTTAGAAATCTTGCAACCTTGAATGTGGGCTCCTAGGCTAATTTAGAAAAAAGGAGGCAACATCCAAGAGAAATAGCCTCACTCCTGATCTGAATCTAGAAAAACGTGTAAGCGGGCACAGTAAAAGCTAAAAAGGAGCCTCTACAACAAGCAATTTTTACGAGACTTGTCAGCCTTTTCCAATTGGGCTTAATTATAAAGGATAATTAGGGACCCGGGGGGATGGCTCAGTGGTCTAAAGCGCCTGCTTGGGAAAGCTTGGTTGGCTTCAGGGACCGCAGTTCGATCCGCGGCACCACATGCTGCGCTAGCCCTGCCCTCGGGGCAGGCTGAGCCGGCCATAAAAATGAGTGAATAAACAAATAAAGGTTCTGAAACAAGAAAATAAATAAATAAAGTAAAATAAAATAAAATAAAATAAAAAAATTCTTAAAAAAAAAAGGATAACTAGCATTGGCTAAGTAAGACTCAAAGGTAAAACAATTTGTCTTAACGCTCTTTTTCTCGTCTCTACTTGGAATTGGCCAGATCTTTCAACTTTTTAATATTCATTATTACCAATAACTTTTAAAAAAATTAACGGAGACGACTTTAAGTGCAGAAGTAGCAAAGCGGCCTTAATTTGCCTCCCTAACGACTCTTCCAACGCTTCTACCTTTTTGGTTTGCAGTTAATCCTAAAGCAAGCTACAGCAGAGGTTGGGGAAATTGTGGTGTTATTCTGAGCAGCCACCCCCACGTTACATAGTCAGGATTTTGTTACTGGTTCAGAAAAGGAGAATGAACATGGGGATGAGAAATCACCGACAATATTCATGCTGGAACCAGGGAGTTCGTCCTATGGCCTCATGTATGTACCCTTGGGAAATGATTATGAGTTCTCTGGAGTAGTACTGTTTGAGAAGCTTGCTTCTACAATATAATTTTAATTACCTTCTAATTATATACCTGATTTATAAAAGCGTAGTTTAGTCAGCTCTCCGGTGTTGAAAATTGTTTCATTATGCACAAAGCTGCAATGAGCATTCTTAAAACTAAATTATTTCTTTAGAATAAATTATTAGAGGTATAACTTTCCTTTTAAAGCTATGTACAGTGGTAAGATTTAAAAGAAATGGGGCATCCAGAAATGTACTAATTTGTAGTGCTACCCTTTCAATCAGTTTTAACTATTACTTCATATTGTTACTTCACAAAAATCTTGGTAAATCTGAAAGAATTTTATTGCAATAAAACAATAAGAATCTTCACCACAAAACAAAAATGTAGAAAGTGACATTAAATATCTAATTTCATTCCCTCTCTAAACTCCACCAAAACTATGGTGAAGACTTAAAGTGTAAATAAAGGTAATGAATCATGGGAAATAAAATCATAGCAATGATATATGAGAAGATGAAAATTAGTTAATTCACTAAGCAGGCCATGAAAGATAAAACCGAAGCCAGCAAGAAAGAAACTGAGATCCAAGTTTATACTGAAGAATTTTCTACTAGAACAGGAACACAAACTTACTTCAAACTTATCACCTTAGTTCCCACATGAATTTCTACCACAGCCAGTGAAACTTTTGTCTCTACTTCTAACAGATTTTGTTCCAGTGTGTTCTCCACAGTGCTAGCAATGCTGACTTTTCCACAGCACATATTTTATTCTACTGATGAAAATCTTAGGCCAGGCATGGCTGGTGTAATGCCAGCACTAGTAGGGAGGCTGAGGCAGGAGGATCAGTGCAGGTTCAAGACCAGGCTGGGCTACAAAAGTCAGCTCAAGGCCAGCCTAAACTGTATAGTGAGACCCTGTCTCAAAAAGACGAAAAAAAAAAAAAAAAGAAAAGAAAAGAAAAACAAGAAAATCTTGGGTTGCCATGTGGTATTTCTTTAAGGACAAGGTCTGTAAGGTCATTGTTTGGCATGTCTACTTTTACATGACTTGTTGGGAGCCTGCCGTGATGTGCAGGATGACGCCTACGCCCTGCCT
>PVJA010001016.1:69103-139200 GCA_004027025.1 Myocastor coypus
AATCGCTGATCCCCACGTGTAATCTTATAATTGGTTAGATGTTGCTTATAAGCCCGAGCACGGGAAGTGATACGCGCGCGACACGTAGGAAGCCGTCTCGGACGGACATGTATTGAGGTCGCTGCCCAGTCAATAAAGGAGTTAGCAGAGATAAGGTGTTCGTGTGCTTTCTTCCGCGGGACGGAGACGGCGACGGACAATGACTCAACACCCTCATATATCTCATTTAAAAATTATTTCATATGTGTTTGCTATGTGCTAGACACGGTTAAAGAACCAGAAAGACAATAAAAATGGCACCTTCCCTTTTCTTGTGGCAGTTATCATCTAGTGGAAAAGATAAGTATTAACCAAACAGCTCTGAACAAAATTATAAATGTTATTTAGAGAGGTACATAAAGATTTGAGAACTTGTCATAAAGTACTAGAGGAATATCAGGTACATCTGGGGAAATTTCCCCAAAGACCAGAGGGTTAAAATGGGCTTTGATGGAGACTGTAGTGGTTCGTTGATTGTGTCAACTTGAGAAGCTAAGCGCTTAAATTGTCTTAGCAGTTCCACACCCTAGAGTGTGGATGCCCCACCCTAGAGTGACTCATCACATAAAAGGAGAATGAGAAGGACTTAGGGCCCCATTCTTCCTTGAAGGAGCTCCAGTCTTCACCATCCAGGCTCCAATGCAGACTCTTGGCTTCTGTCTTGGATCCTTCAGTCTTCTGGTGTAGAGTCATGGGCCTTCTGTCACAGATCCATAGGCATCCTGATATGGACTTGAATGGAACGCTGCTGTGGGCTCCAGACCTTGAGCTGAATCCTTCAGTCTCCAGTGTGCAGACACCCTCTGCATGCTTCCTCATCTGACTCTGGCTGAACACTATAAGCCAATCTTATTTATACATCTTGTGTTATATCTGTACCTCTAGTAAAACCCTGACTGATATAGAGACCAAAGAGAAAAAGCATCCAGGACACAAGTACAGAACATACAAAGTCCTTGAGGTGGCAGAAATCACAGCACAGTGGAAAAATTGAAAGGCTGGTGTGGCTGATGGAGAGTTAACAGAAAGTAAGAGCTGATGGCCCAGATCGTACAGGAGTCTAGCCATTTTGACTACTTAAATGTACCCTGCGAGCAACGAAAAACCCACTGATCTGCCTAATGGTGGGAGGGGCGACAATCCATTTGCAATTATACTCCATCACTTTATTGCATAGCAAACTTTGGAAAGACACTGACATGGATGCGCGGAAATATAGGGTTACAAATTACTAGATTCTGTCATAAAACCAGGCAAGAAATACTGCTAACTCTGCTCAGGACAGTAAGGACGACTTGCAGCAAAGTGGATTATTAATTGGAAATGTTTTTATCTGTGACTGACAAAAACCGAACAATAACAGTACTTTTTTTTTTTTTTTTTGTCTTTTTGAGACAGGGTCTCACTATGCAGTTGAAGCTGGCCTTGAGTTCACTTTTGTAGCCCAGGCTGGTCTCGAACTCGCACCGAACCTCCTGCCTCAGCCTCCGGAGTGCTGGGATTACAGGCGTGCACCACAATGCCCGGCTTACTTTAATTCTTAATTCATATAAAAGTGTATTTCTCTCAACTGCAAGTCCTGAGGTAAGTAATGCAGAGGCAGCATGATGCCGCACTGTACAAGGCACCTGGACACCTATTTTCCACCACTGTATTGGCCCCCATTCCTAAGGTCACTTTCGTAATCTAAAATGACTACTACACTTCCTAGCCATCATGTCTATATTCCTGCTGGCTGGAAGGAGGAAAGCAGGAAAACTGAGACACCGCTCCCGTTCACGGGGAGAAGGAGGGAAAGAGCTAGGGAGAAAGGGAGAAGGAAGGAGCTCTAATCTCTTCAGCTCTTACATACTCCTTTTTGGGTGAATCTATGACAACGAGCTCATTTGCAGGAGGCACTATTTTCATCTATAGAAGGCAAAGCGAGAGGCGGTGCTCGCGTTCTGGCTAGGTTTGAGCCGCGCCTCCTGCCGTCCTTGGTCACGTGTCGGTTGCGGCCTCGCTGATAGGCTGAGGCGCTCAGCCAAGCGCCAAGGCCGGAAGGGAGGCGACCGCAGTACCATTCTTAAAGGGACCGAAGAGGAGGTGACGGGCTGCGGACAGCCGGAAGGAAAATGGTGAGTTGCTGCGGGAGGGCGGGGGCCACAGGGCTAGCCCAGCCAGCTACCCGGCTTTGCTGCTCCCCTGAGCCAGTGGCGACGGGCAGCGCCTGGGGTGAGTCCCGCAGCTGGCAGGAGCATCTTCCATCCCGCCGGGGTCGGCCGCCCTGCAGAGCCCGGGACGAGGGTGCGGCCTCGGTTGGGAAAGGATCGTCCTCACCGCGCCCGGCTCGTGGAACAGGAACTAGGGTCGGGGAGCAGGGTCCAGCCCAGCGGAGGAGACCCCAAACGCTGGTGTTCCAGCAGCGACCTCGAGGGCCAGGGCCGAAGGATAGCTTGCCCCGGGTACCTCCTGCCTAGCGGTTTTGGCCGGGGCTCGAGTTCTGACTGCATTCTATAGGCCTCGCCTTAGCTTCCGCCTGCCCCCGCCCCTCCTCTGAAGATTTCTCCTGATCCATGCATTCTTCGGATTACAGCGCTTGGAATCCTTTGACCCAAGGCGTTGGCGCTTGGCCTTAAAGTAACTGTCAGAGATTTAGTTTGCTGCGTGTCGGTGGTATGGCATCCTTTCTCCTCTTGATGGGCCTCAAACGTTATGCAGAAGTGGAGAATTAGATCAATTGCAGCAAGGATCTTCTGGATTTTTCCCAGCAGATTTTTAAATGTTCTCAAGTTTCATCACAAGCAACAACAGAAAAAACATTGCTCTACCTCCGACCTCTTGTTAACTTTGGAGCGAGCCCACTTGAGTTCTTTAGATCTTGTGGAGATTCATGAGTCAATGGACTCCTTTCTGGTTTCATCTCTTATGATCTCCCAGCTCCATTGCAGAGCATGGACACTCCTTTTTGAAGTATTCTCTTACCTTGCGCTTCCTTCTTGGTTGTGGGATACAGAACTTTAGGTTTTCTTCTTCTTTTGTTGGTGACCCATCTATTTGCCATGCAGAAGATTCTCCTTTCTCTGGACAGTAATGTAGGAGTTCTAGCTCTATCCTAAGCCTTCAGTTTCCACTGTGTTCTCTTAACATCGTGGCTTCAACTACCACCTATATTCAGATGCTTGTGAATTTATATCCCGCTCCTGAGACCCAGTCCAGATTTTATACTGCACTCTGTAGTTACCTTCCCACCTTAAGTTGTCCAAAAAGAAGTCAGGGTCCTGCATCTCAGCGGGGCTTTCATGCAGTGTTCTCTAACTACTGCTCAGTGTGTCATACAGACCAGATGCCTAGGAGACACTTGCGACACCTCTTTTTCTTTATTATTCTCCCTCTCCTATGGCCACTCTTGTCATTAGCTCCTTTATAGTGGTTAAGAGTGGGCTAGATGGAGATCAGGTGGTGCCTTGGTTGAATCTTGATATCATCAACTGTGTAACCTGGGGGAAGATACTTAACCTGTGTAAGCCTTACATTTTTGCAAGATGATTTCATGGGCTGTTCCAGTCATGAATAGAAATCTGCATGAAGGACATAACAGTGTTTCATGGTGTTTAATATGCCCTTTTACTGGTGTCATTTGCTTTTCTTTATTCTCATTATCTTCTCTAAACTACATTTCATTTCTCACCTGGCCTAACTTTGCCTGCTTCCCAGTCTCACTGTATTGTGGCTCTCTGCCTGTTCCCTGTGTACCACCACACATATGACTGCTTCAAAATGTAATATGATCATGTTTTCCTTCCCTTCCCAATTAAAAAAAAAAAAAAACCTCCCTGGCTTCCCTTTGCTCGTTGGAAAGAAAGCAGAATTGTTTGAATCTCCCTGGCCTTTCATTGTCTTGGTCATGTTGTGCTCATGTTAGTCCAAAGGCCTTGGCATGGATGGGTTTAATCCCCTCAGGTGCCTTTTTTGGGCAAGATTCCTGTGACTGCTGTATGTCACCAGTCATAAGTTCTCACAGCATCTTGTGTCTCCTTTCTAGCCCTATCAAAGATACCAGTGGCATATTTTTGCATAATTCTTCTGATGTTGGTTCTTCAGGGCAGGGACCATATTTTTAATCTGATTGTATCTCTAGCACTCAGTTACAGTTCAGGCAGTCATTAAATATTCATTAGGTAAACTAATAAATGGACAGTTTACACTTGTGTGTTAACATGCACCACATAGTTGCTTTCATGGCTTTATGTTTATTGCTAAGTGCTTTTATTAAGTGTAACCATTAGAAAGCTGGGCATGGTGGCTCATGCCTGTAATCCCAGCACTAGGGAGGCTGAGGCAGGAGGATTGGTATGAGTTTGAGACCAGCCTGGGCTACAAAAGTGAGCTCAAGGCCAGCCTCAACTGCATAGCAAGACCCCGTCTCAAAAAGACAAAAAAACAAAAAGTGTAACCATTAGAGTTCGCTTAATTTGAGTCCTTCTGGTAAGACACTTTTAGTATGATTGTGAAATTGCAAAGCATGAGCACACAAAAATGAGTATACAGATTATGTCACAGCATATTTTTACTTAATATCTTACTTAATGAGAGGCATTGGACTTACACAAGTTCCAAGTATCCGAGCTTGAAGGTGAGACTTCCAAACCAGACAATGCAAATTCTAGTTTTTGGGCTTTGGTATCTTTCTTGAGAGATGGAAAAATAATGAGCTAGAATTGAATGTTAGGTTCAGAAGCTCCTTGTGATTCAGCATCTCTAAAAAGAACTACAAGGATGGAAATGCAGAACTGCTCCAGGCATGTTATTTGTCAAGTAGTGCCTTTTGATTGGATGTGCTATCTGGTTGTGTAATAGTGTATTCTGTGATACATATCAGATTGTACATGTTACTGGTGTTCTGATAAAGGACAGTTTGAATTAGCCAGTTTTGCTTTAGCCTGTGCTGTTCTTTTGTCTAACACAGGATTAAGGAAACCGACTTTTATGGAGTTTTTATTTTTAACTTAAAAATGGAAGCCTTAATGCTTTGGAGTTCTAATGAGCTGGTATTAAGCATTGCTCTCAGAAATTTCCTGACTTTCTTGGAGGAGGGCACATCTTTTACATGAAAAGAAAACAAAGTTACTTGACATGTTTGGAACAGTCAAGCCAATTGTAAAAAGAACTTAAACAGTGAGGGAATTTGAACAGTATTTGGATATTAGAGACTGAAATTCTGGTCAGTTTGTAAGGTGGGATAATTTTTCTGTGTTTTTATTTATGTATTGAAGTACTTTGTGAAAGCTGAGCTCCATCCCCACCCATTTTTATTTGGAGACAGTCTTGCTAGATTGCCCAGGCGGGTCTCAAGTGTTCTTAAGCTGCTGGGATTGCAGGCCTGTGGCACTCTACCCAGCAGCATAGTCTTGTAAGTGACACATACTAAACTACCAGGTGATGTAACTTCTGACTTGGTGGTGACACAGTCCATGGGACCTTGTTGGGGTTTCAGGTGAAGTAAGATCTCAGTGGATAAAGCTGAGGGAGTGGTACACTGGGTTTCACTATTCTGTTTTCTGCTTCTGTACATGAAGTTTCAAATGTTAGAAACAAAAATATTTGCATCTTTTTGTTTACAGTATTGTACTGCACTAAAAGAGTACTTTTGATCATTTCCTAGCTAGATTTTTGGGGAAGCTTTTATATTGTCTTTTCATAGTTTCTAAATGATTGTTTTCACTTTTGTGTTTCATCTGATTGTATTTCCATACATTGTTTTTTTCCATATACTCTTAATAGCTCACATGGTTAATTAGGCTATAAAGGGTTGTCTTTATGTTTAGGGTTTATTTTTAATACTTTTGTTGTTTTTATTTTACCTTGTTGTTATGAAACCCAAGAACAAGATGATTTTCCTGTTCCTGCACTGTAAAAATATTATGCTTGTCTTATCTAACAGCAGATGGTGACCCTTGACTTCCCATTTTCCTCCCTGCCTTTCCAACTATTTCTTTTCCTCTCCAATTTTGCTGAAACATGCACATTATTACACGTCTGAGTTTTGAAGCATTTACTGGCCAGAGAGAAAATTAAAGTAGAGCATATTCAGAAGACAAAGTTATATTATTAAACAGTATAGACTTTTAAGGCTGGTAGATTTGGAAGTTAACATGATATGTTCGTTGAGGTCATGGCATTTTATATGTTTTTGCTTTTGTTTTCTGTTTTGTAGAGTGAATCTTTGGTGGTTTGTGATGTTGCTGAAGATTTAGTGGAAAAGCTGAGAAAGTTTCGTTTTCGCAAAGAAACGAACAATGCTGCCATTATAAGTAAGCTAAGTGGTCGCCTCAAAGCCGCGATCTTAGTTTTGTTTTTCTTATTTTATAGCCACGTTGAATACTCTGGGCCTTCAGAAAGTAATGTCACCTCCACCTGTTATACACCCTTACTACCTTTAAAAATTAAGAAACAGCTGCTTCTGATGTCACAGGACAGAGGAGGGCTGTCGTGTTGCCCCAGTACTCCTTTCTCGGCTGCATACACAGTTCTTGAGAGGGTGATCTTGTCAGGCTTACAGAGTGAGGATCCCCACAGTGACCCTCCTAACCCTATCCTTTGCAGGACTGAAGATCACCTGGGCCTTCATCTTCATTCAGAAACCTTGGCCTCCATTTGAAATAACCGTGATGGCCCTGTGCCCAGGGACGCTAGGTGCCAGTACCAGGCTGGAGCTCTCCCTTCACGGGCTGTGCTTATCTTTGTCTGCCCAAATGCAAAGGATGGTTTGCACATTTTCTCTACCCACTGTGAGCTCCATCTGAGCCTCTGTGGATTCCCTTCTCTTTGTATTTAATATGTAGATTTTTTGAAAATGAAGGAAGGATGAGGTGAACATGTAAAACTGTGTAGGCTGTGCTAGGTGGTAAGACCTTACCGTGAATTCCAAATTCTGTTTCAAGTGAATGTTATAACATGAGCATATGGTTCTTGAATGTAAAAATACATGGCAGTGCCATTTTACCACCAAAGGGGAAGCTATTTGAAACCAGACTGTATTTCATAGGACTTGATAAATTAGTGCAAAACTAAATAAGATCCATGTAGGGCAAAACTGAACATGGTCAACTTTTCAGATGAGTAGGAAAAGAGTAAAAGCACAGATGATTTGAATTTGTTTTTATTTGGCTTGGGATCCCGCCAGATGTATTTGAATATAGATAGCAGTGCTGTTTGGTAACTCACTTTCTCAGACTAATCATAGAATGCCATGAAATTCTGACTGAAGCGGCTGTGTGCTCCAGTCCTACCCAGGGTCTGCTTTTCGCCTGTAGTGGTATCCATGTGGCCCAGGCATGGACAATTATCAATCACAGTGGCCCTCTGAGGGCCTTCTCTGATCAGGAAGTCCTGTTCATGATAAAAATGGTTTCATAGTCTCAGTAAATGTAAGGAGTTGACTTTCTAGTGTTGGAATTGGGGGTGAAAACTTAAAAGCCAACAGCCTAAAAATCAAAACTAGATAATAGACTGTAAGTTAAAGCTGTACATGAGTTTTATGCTTGAGTTTCTTTTTTTTGTCTTTTTGAGACAGGGTCTCGCTATGCAGTTGAGGCTGGTCCTGAGCTCACTTTTGTAGCCCAGGCTGGTCTCGAACTCACACCAATCCTCCTGCCTCAGCCTCCCGAGTGCTGGGATTACAGGCGTGCGCCACCACGCCCGGCGCTTGAGTTTCTTAATGTTTGCACTTTACATGTCCCCCAAAAGCCTGAGATTGTGGGGTGGGATGGTCAAGGTCACCCTAGAATCCCAGTTGACTCACACTGTATTTTTGTCTCAGTGAAGATCGACAAGGACAAACGCCTGGTGGTACTGGACGAGGAACTTGAGGTTTGTTCAATAGATAAATGCTTTGATAGTTAGAAATGATTCTTTAAAAGATGCTTTTTTGATTGGGCATGTTGATGCATGGCTGTAGTCCCTAGCACTCAGGAGGCTGAGGCAGGAGGGTTGCCTTGAGTTTGAGGCCAGCTGAGGCCATCCTGAACTGCAAAGCAAGACCCTGTTCCCCCCCCCCCCGCCCCCCAAAAAGCTTTCTTAGTTGCATGAACTTCTATGGTGCATTCTAAATCTCTTTTAGAGCCGGGCGTGGTGGCTCACGCCTGTAATCCCAGCACTCGGGAGGCTGAGGCAGGAGGATCGGTGCGAGTTCGAGACCAGCCTGGGCTACAAAAGTGAGCTCAAGGCTAGCCTGAACTGCATAGCGAGACCCTGTCTCAAAAAAGACAAAAAAAAAAAAAAAATCTCCTTTAGATGCACATTCAGTCCATGTAAGCAGGGGTTAATTTCTCAGCCACTTAGTCTTGCTTGCTTAACTGCCTTCCCTAAGACTTAAGTAGAGTCCAGGGTGCAGTGGTAGAAGGCAGGCTGTGTATCCAGTCAGGAGTGAGTCACTTTATAACTTCCGCATTGCTTAGGCAGTGAGCAATTAAAAACTAAAACCCTACAAATGTAAGTGTTTAGTTATTAAAGATCTAGTTCAGGGTGAAAAGAAAGGAATATTTCTCTGAAGTCTTATTTCCTCTGGGGTGTTGGCTGGTGTCACTCAGTGCTTCCTGGCGGTGGGAGCAGAAGCATGGAATCCTGGGTCTGTGTTTCATTAATGAAGGGAAGTGATTTTATTTTGTTATGTGTTCATTAATTTATAACTAGTAGGAAATGTGCTTAGAGTGAATCGTAAGAGCTTGTGCATAAGAAGTATGTAAAAATTGCTTTTTTTTTGTGGTACTAGGGCATTTCACCAGATGAACTCAAAGATGAGCTGCCTGAGCGACAACCTCGATATCCTTTTCTTAGTGCTTTAGAAGGCTGTTTTCTTTAGTTGTTACAATTTCATATCTGTGTATTTTAGTTATGTATAAGGAGCTTATTTGTTAGATTTCCAGAAGACATAATGTCTTTCTATGTTATGATTATAACCAAACTAAAACATACATGCATATATTGGACTAAGATGAATGAAAAGGTGGTGCTTTCATGATCTGTGTTATTTTCCTGAGTGTGGTGGTGTTCACCTGCAATCCCAGTACTTGAGAAGCTAAGGCAGGAGAATTGCAGGTATGAAGCCAGCCTGGGCTCTATAATGAAGTCCTGGAAAGAGGAAAAGGAAGGGAAGGAGGAAGGTTTCCTTTATTATATTATGGGTACAGTAAAAGTTGAAGTATAAGCTGGGTGTGGTAGCATACACCTGTAATCCCAGCACTTGGAAGGCTGAGGCAGGAGAATCATTCTGAGTTCTGGCGCTCCCTAAATTACATCAGGAGAACCTGTTCAAAGAAAGAAACAGAGTGAGAGAGAGAGAGAGAGAGAGAGAGAGAGAG
Source organism: Myocastor coypus (assembly GCA_004027025.1). Classification (NCBI taxonomy): domain Eukaryota; kingdom Metazoa; phylum Chordata; class Mammalia; order Rodentia; family Myocastoridae; genus Myocastor; species Myocastor coypus. Next base: position 78,484 of record PVJA010001016.1, read on the forward strand.
AGAGAGAGAGAGAGAGAGAGGGAGGAAGAAAGAGAAAGAAAACTAATGTAAAATATTACAAATGTTTTTGAGAGGTTATGTGATTTTATAACTTTTGGGATCCATTTCTAATTTTGTGGAAAGAAAGAAAAAGTATCACCTGCATGAACGTGATACTAATCTGTGGCTCAGTGTGGATGTGGCAAAGCAGTAACTTCAGTTTCTTTAACTTGAGAAAAACCTTCATTGTGTATAGTTATAAATATCAACACGATGATGGAAGAGTTTCATATCCTCTGTGCTTTATTTTCTCCAGTCCTGTCGGTAAGTAAATTTCTTTAAATAATATGTATTTGGCTCCAATCTAATTAGACCACCTTTAAGTAAGCAGCTTTTTATGCTATATTTTTAGTCCTTAAGATAATCATTTGTCTTTAATGCATAGCCAGACATTAACTTTGTGGCACATCTTCCTGTTCAACCATCATTTCTTACATATTTTTTTTACTTAGTTTAAACATCTATAAAATTGCTCCTGATATTTAGGGTCAGAATTAAGGCAGTACTGAACAAAGTTTTTGAGTGCTTGTAAGGATCTAGAAGTCAAGATCTACGGGGCTGGAGCCACTGGTTTCTGTTGACCTATGGACCAACTTAGAGCTCTGTTGCTCTTTGCAAGCTGTGTAAGGTTCAGAATAGAGCTCCTGTGCATTTAAACCAAAGTCTTTGTAAAACTAAATAGCAAAAGAAATCCTGTGTCATGTTTAAGAATAAAATTAATGAAACAAATAAATGGAATTCCTGAAAACCCAGGTACACTGTTGTCCGAATCAGCGCCTCACTCCTGTGTTCATCTATTTCCCAGGATGTAAGCCTGAGCAGCAGATGATGTACGCGGGGAGTAAGAACAAGTTAGTCCAGACAGCAGAGCTGACCAAGGTGCGATGCAGTTCTTGCTTGCTTGTTGAGATTATATTTCCTTTTTTTTTTTTTTTGCGGGACTAGTGTTCAAACTCACGACCTTGCACTTGCCAGGCAGGCACTTGTGCCTTGGAGCTATTTCCCCAGCCCTGAGATTATATTTCCTTAGTGTAGAGCAATCCCAACAGTGATCTGGACGGCTCTGTTTTTTTATGCAGGTAAGGGTTATTGAGATCACAGTAGTAAATTAGTGAAGCTATTACTTGGCAATACTAGAGAGCTAGTGGTCTCAACCAAAGCATGTTTTGTTTGTTTGGTTGGTTTTTTAATATTATGGCCAGCTCAGCTTGTCCTGGTGGTGGGGGTTGGCATAGCATGTGGTGCCCGGGATGGAACCTCGGACCCTACAGTTGCCTAAGCTTGCCTAAGCAGGTGCTTTAGAGCACTGAGCCATCTCACCTGCCCCATCTTACCGGTTTTTAATAGAAGAAATCACATTGAAAGTGCAAGTAGCTTTAGAAAAGCTACTGTAATTATTAAATCTATGGAGGGATCTTTATCTCCTATAATGTAATTTCTAAGCTTTCCTAAGCAGGCGCTTTAGGCTGCTGAACCATCTTGCCGGCCCCTATAATGTAATTTCTAATAGCCAGAGACCAGCACTGAGGCTCTCCTGAGCCCCATGAGTGTAAAATGAACTAGATTCTGTGCTGGAATTATGTATCATACAGCTAACTACAATTCCCTAATCTGAAATTAAATTGTTAAGCATGTAGGAAAAAAAAAAGAATGTAGCAAAGCGCAACACTGTTTCATGTGAAACATTCATTTAATGTGAACATATTCTTCATTGTGTGGTAGTTTTGGGGTAAGAGGAAGAGGTACTTGGCTTGAGACTTCATTCGACTTCCGGCTGCTAACTTGGACTAGAGCAGCACATACATTTAGGGTTTTGAAATAGAATGTGGTACCATTAAAACTGTCAGACAGTATTTCCTCCGAGGTTTTATTTTTAAAGATAGCAGTAGTGTTTACGCGTATCGACTTGGAAAGTTTTTAGGCACAGACTCATTTTTCTCTTCAGTCCGCATGATCACTGTTGATGCCACCATTGGATGTACGTTTACCAGAGGAACATTCTGGAGTTGCAGCAAGGCATTGGAGGGTCACAAAGGAGCTACAGAGTGCCTTGCATGGCATAGCTCTGGGCTCACTCCCTGCCCCCCAAAAGGAGGGGGTCTTTTATAATTCTACATGTGCCCTGGAGTGCCAGAGTGGACACATTAGAAGCTACATTTGTAAATAATCTCATTGACTCCTTCCAGAACCTGCTCAGGGAGACCAAGGGTAGTACTTTTGTGGAGTGGAAAGCAGGTTCAGGAATGCAGGACTTCCCTACACTGACATGGTGGAAGCAAATGACAGTGCTGAGGTCATGCTCTCAGCAGCCCCCCACAGCTGCAGTTCTCTTGTAATCACAATCTTACCATAGCCACTATCCTTTTCCAAGCTGTTTTAATTCAGATTTTTGTTGGAGATTTGGGCTGCGGTGCTCCCTTCTGCCTTTAGCAGCACAATCCACAGCAGGTGTGTACTTTTGGTGCTGAAATTACAGAGGACCTGCAGGGTATCCTCCTGCTCCTAACTAGGTTGATGTCAGCTACATATACTCAGGTGTCTCATCTACTGGGTGAAGCTTTCAGAACGACTCTCAGAATGGTTACAGATTTGTGCTTTTCAGGGAGTTTTGCTTTTATGCCACCTTGCTTGCTTTCCTGCTACCACTGATTTTAGCAAGATTTTACCACTGATTTTAAAAGAAGCAAAATGCTGTCTGCCAGTCTATCTGATTTAGATGAAGTTATGACCAATATGAGGACAGTGTAAATTGATATTTAATATTCAAGTACATGTTATATATAATGTGTTTTTAAGGCTTCAGATAGAATGTGATGTAAGTTTTTTTTTTTTTTTTTTTTCCTCCCTTGAAGGTGTTTGAAATAAGAAATACTGAAGACCTAACTGAAGAGTGGTTACGTGAGAAACTGGGATTTTTTCACTGATGTGAACTTCTGTGTTTCTAAAGTATTTATGTATTAACCTGACCATACTGGAACCAGACATAAATACTTATTTATGCCTAAAAATGCACTGTTACTTACAGTTTATTTCCTGCAGTAAAGAAAAATTCATTTGTGCAAAGTTTGAACAAAGAGGAAACCATCTTCATAGTGATGAAACTTTGTGAAGTGCTTCCTTCTATCTGTGATTGTTAGGTGGACTCTTTTTCTCCAGGGACTTTTTGCACTCTTGTGACTAATTTGTATAACTTTGGTTCAGAATTTGTTACTATTTACAGACACCATTGGAAAGTGGGTATTAGATTGTGATAGACAGCTGTTGCCTCCTTTTGACAAGTACTGGATATTAGCAGTTTATATATGAAAATAGCATATTATCACTTGTCAAATTGTTGACATTAATTTGGAATTAAAGACTTGACTACCCAGTTTTGAGCCATGAATACTAGTTAACTTAGTGTAACCTGCATTCTAAATACAGTTTTCAACAGTTTCATACCTCTTTTTGATTTCCTATATCTTCTTAATCAAGTCTAGAAACTATGTTCATCATTCATTCTTAAGGTCTAAGAGTTAAGATTTTATGATTGGATTATGACTATTAGTTTTTCTTTTTATGGAAAATAGCATCTTAGTCTTAGAAATTGAGGGGTTGTAATAACCAAGGGCTTCTTATTTCTGTTATTTCTAAATAGTTTTTAATCTAGGCTAATGACACTTTATTTATAAAGCACCTCCTAATGTCTTGTGAGCACTAATTATTTTAAGTATGTTAATACTGTGCCTTTGATTTGTTAGTTTTATAGTTTCAAGATTTTTACACTGACAGTATTCTAGATTTGGTGAAATTAATACTTTTTTTAAGGGTCCAAGTAAATCAATTTTCTAATGCGTGTATCTGAAATTTATAATAAAATCAGCCTCTTATTTTTAAAATTGCAACTATTCACTTGCATTGATAAATATCTGGCCACTGAGAGTGAAAATTTGGCATATATTTGTGATTAGTACTGTGCCATATATAAAGGTTACTTGTCTTAAAATTCTGGCCAGAGTTAATAACTACACATGAGTAGAAATCACATCTTTTATCCTAAATGTCAGAATGTATTCTAAACTGGACACATCGGTGATTTACTAAGCCATTCGGGTTAGGCAGTGGCACTCATGGCATCAAATGAGTGCACTAATATAGAATAGACAACATCCAGAAACTGCAGAGGCTAACCCAATTGGATGGATACATTCTTACATTATAAATATTGTAATCATTTGAGAACTAGTAAACTGGCATTATTTTTATGTTGGCCTATTTTCCATTCCTAGGTTCTTTGCATTTCATTTTTTGAGGGTTCTGTGTCAACTTTAATAGGAAGTAAAAGTAGTTGAAATTTTCAGAACACTGAATGGAGCAGCTCTGCTCCCAGTGCCACAGGACTTCACTCCCTGAGAAGTCAGGAAGCCATCACAGGTCGGGGAGGAGCAGTCGCTAGAGTGGGTGTTCGATCTGGGTAATGAATGGTAGAGTCCTTTATTTCAATTTCCAGAGAGAAAGAAACTGCCCAGGAAGTTTAGAAGTTTCTTCAATAGATATGTTGATGCTGGAGAATAACTTGTCCATAATTCTACAGAAATACAAATGAAATCCAAGTGGAAAGTAGTGAATATTTTTGAATGACAGAATGAGATTTTGTTTTGCCAAGTTTTCATCAATAAAAGAAGCTGGAGCTGCGAGAATGTTTTTGTTTTTTTGAACTGAGGTTTCTTATTCTGACTTTCCTTCTTCAATTCTCTCTCTCTCTCTCTCTCTCTCTCTCTCTCTCTCTCTCTCTCTCTCTCTCTCTCTCTCTCTCTCTCTCTCTCTCTCTCTCTCTCTCTCTCTCTCTCTCTCTCTCTCTCTCTCTCTCTCTCTCTGTGTGTGTGTGTTTTAACTTGACAAGTCCTCCACAATGTCCTGTAGTAGTGATTTGCCAGCACAGAACTCTCAGCTCCTGCTCCGTGCTCCCCTGCAGGAGCAAAAAGCTGTGAAAAAACTATACTTTTTTGAGCTTGTTGGGCTCAAAACAACAGATTGTTCACTTTGGGGATCAATAAAACATGCTTTTTATTCTGTGTCCTATGGGAAGGTCAATCCCATGGCCTAAGGTCTTTCCCAAATATCTACACTTCCCTTTAACCTCTCTAAACTTTGTATTGTTTTTTCAAAGTATATTTCCTGTCTAGGCTGTCTTTCTGCCTTCCATAAATAGTAACTACAGATTTCCTAATTCCAGTTTTTACATTTCGTGTGTTGCTCATACACCATTCCCATTCAACTTTCAGTCTTAATCTTTCCTTTCTGGTGGCAGCTTTTCCTTGGAACTTCCTATGTGGTCTTCTCAGTCAGCATTACTTTTGAAATTATTGGTGTGGAATAAGTTCTACATAGCATCGAATGTCAAAAGATAACCAACTAGTGATCGCAGTATGAATTTAGTATGTTTTTTGTGGCAACATAAGTGACATCTGAAGAAAACTGTCCTCAGGTTACTATGCTGGAATTCCAAAATATCTGAGTTTTGAATAATAATCACTTTTCTGGTATCGAAGCAATTATGTGAGGAAAAAAGTTGATTTTCTTTAGCTGGCTTCTGAAGTGAATGTTTGAGTTGTCTATTTCTAAACAGTTTACTCAATGCCTAGTGCAGTTAGACATGCACTCGTTTAAGAGGGTGCTGCTAAATTTTTTATTCTCACGACTAAATAATCCATATGGCTAAATGTCTGTCAGCACTTTCCTCCCTTTTTTAATCTCCTATTTTCAGGAGTCAATCATAGCCATAAGCCGTATCCTGGTCTGACACTTTAAAAGTTTCCGGTTAGGGGAATTTATTGCCAAATTAAATTTGGCAGTCCTTCTTTCCACCCAAATATGTAGATGCTAAGGAGGGCGTGTTTAAAAGGCTGTTTGGACTACTTTTAAGACTCAGTGTGATTAATCCATGTGTGGACTAGTGATGAATAGATATTTTCATAAAAGTGTAAATGCTGATATTTGGTGGAAGTAGAGACTAACTCATATTCTGTCAACCCAAGTATTTTTTGGATGGCCACACTCCCTCTTTGTTCAGTGGACTGATAATACTGGAATCTATAAAGTTTGAGCCTTTACAACTTCACATGAAGAACTGTTTCAAACCTTTCTGGACAAATCCTATTTTGTATTTCTGGAAGAATGTAAATATCTTCTAGGCTACTTAAAACCAATGGTTGAGTATTCTTGAGAAACTTGTTTCTTTTGAGGCTGTTTGACATTTTACATCTGTGAGCATATTCCTGTAATGTTTCAAACAATGACATAAGCTTGTGATACAAACTGTGTTTTCTTGCTTTGTGGAATATTAATTCATATACACATAATTACTTGAATATTCTTTGAGATCATTAACATGCTGAGGCAATCCCCACTGATGAAGATATGCTATAATCTCATCCAGGAGGCTTGAAACATTAATGGTTTAGTCTTGTGAATTTTAACAGTTCTCTGTCATCGTTTAAGAAAACCAACAACTGGTACAACTTCTTAACCTGTGGTTTCAGTCTCTGCTAGCTCATACTGCATGTTTATTTTGGACAGTCTCTTGTTAAGCATGGTGCTTGTACTGGTTTAAATAAAACGTTAACATGAAAGGACTCTCCGCTTTTCATTTATTATCCCACCCCCAAGTCACTGATACCTGCCTGGACTCAGCCGTCCACCTGACCTAGAAAAACTGGGAAACACAAAAGTCTCATGACAACCTGAGGGAAGGGAAATAGTATAATCTTATGCTATTTATTTATGACAATAAGTATGACTCAGTCTAATGATAAAAGGATTGCTTTCTAGAAAATATCAATTCTAGGTGCAGAGGGAGTTACTTCAAATCATAAGCCTTTTGAAAGGGAGAATTAGAAATGGGGTATGTATGTTTCCAAAGAGATCAGATTTTGTTTTCTATTCAGATATATTTAGTTTCAAAAAGGAAATCAGATTGGGGCTGGGAGGTAGCTCAGTGGAATAAGTGCTTGCCTGGCAAGCACAAAGTCCTGAGTTCAATCCCTGGTACCACCAAAAAAATAGATTAGAAGTTCTTGTGAAATACTGTTTACTTATTAAACTTTGAAAACTCATCCTTTTTTCTTTACAGGATGAGTTTTCTTTATAGGCTTGATAGGCTTAATAGGTATCTATTAGAATGCATAGAAATCACTAATACATATTTTAATTAAGAGTTTGCCAAGTATTTGTGGCTGAATATGTAGCAACAGTCACTGTTCAGATTATAAGAGGAGTCACTTCTACCTTCCTGTCTTGAGTCTCACATGGAGAATATAAAATCTTAAAATCCGTACTCCTCATGTTTGGCCACTTGAGCTGCTCCAACAGCTAAGTGCTAAAATTTTCTCTTGTCACTAGAAAGTATCTTTGTGTTTTGTCCTTTTCTGTCTTCAGCACTAGTAAGAACTTCAGCCATGGCACAGCCACCATGCGTGGCACCAGGGCATACCCTGCATGGCTGCTGAACCCTTGCACCTTATATTTTTAGCTGTGCCAGCGAGCCAACTAGATGGCAGCTATTACTGCTGAGCACCAGGGAATTCTCGTGCTGCACCCCTTATCCTTGACTTGAGCTCTGTCCCCTGCAGTGGGAAAGCTCCCTGCCTCTTGGGCCTGCTTGAACGCTTGAGTGCAGCTCCAGTGGTCTTGGAGTGAGTAAAGGTCAGAGCACAAAGCAGGATCTTGAGACTTCAGCCACACCAGCTGTAGTGTTGGGGGGCAGGGCAACTTCTCAGTGTCAGTGGGGCTGGTCAGCATTTTGTTGGCTCATTGAATGGTGCATGATCTATTCCACCAACCTTCTTAGCATGTTCTTCCCCCTGTCACTCATTTGTTCGTTCATTCACTCATTCCTTGTGACACTGCAGCTTGAACCCAAGGCCTTCACATTGAGCTACATTCCTAGCCTTTTTATTTTATTTTGAGGCAAGGTTTCTCTAAGTCACTAAGTTGTTCAGGCAGAACTTGAACTTGGGATCCTGCTGCTCTGCCTCCCGGAGTGCTGTCTTTTTGTTCTTTCCAACGTGACCAGGCTAAGAAATTCCCAGATAGGATTCTAATAGGGAGAGATGCACTTCTCATTATCCACTGTAGGTTTCACAGGAACTCAACTAAAAGTATCAATGTCACACTAGACTGACTTTTATCACCTAAAAAAAAAAAAAAAAAAAAAAAAAAAAAGAGTACAAGTCCATGTTACTTAAAGTGACCAGCAAAGCCTCCAGCCAGAGGTATCCTCTGTAGACAGGAAAAGAAAGAACTGGCATGCCACAATAGTTCTCTCTAGGTTGCAGAATTTTTCTTCCATTTGCTTATTTGTATTTTTTTCATCTTTTCTAATGCTATGCTAGTTTTTTTTTTTTTTTTTTTTTTTTTTTTTTTTTTTTTTTTTTTTTTTAAGGAACACTATAGTTCAACAAACAGCACTTTGGGGTTTAAAAGGTATTCAAGATGCTTTTCACAGGCTGTTGATCTGTGTAGGTGTGGTCAGTGTAGGAAACAGTGGCAGGGGGAACCAGCGTTAGAGTGGCATTCAGGCACTTTGTGTGTGTGTGCGCGCGCGTGTGCATGTGTGCGCACGCATGCACGCATGTGGAGGTCGATGTACATAGTAAGGTACCGAAACACACAAGTCGCTCTGCTCCTTCAGTGCTTTACTCAGAGATTTCTTCTGCTCAGCATCTCATCACACATTAAGTTCTACCTTCCACCAGACACAGGCACCTAAACATAACTCCACCAAGTTCTCTGTCACTTTATTTATTTTTTAAAAATATTTTTTATTTTATTTATTATTTTTATTCCTGTTTCAGAACCTTTGTTTGTTTATTCACTCATTTTTATGGCCGGCTCAGCCCGCCCCGAGGGCAGGGCTGGCGCAGCATGTGGTGCCGGGGACCGAACCGCTGTCCTTGAAGCCGCCCAAGCCTCCCCAAGCAGGCGCTTCAGACCACTGAGCCATCCCACCGGGCCCCTCTCTGTCACTTTATAACAAGGATGGGCTTCCCTCCTCTTCCCAATCACACGTTCCTCCCCTCTGAGACCTCGTCTCCTACCAACATCTGACCACTTAAGTAACCTCTGAGAACACGAGGCTCTCAGCCGTCACCTGCGTCCTTGCCAGCATGCTGGACTCCCCTCACAATAGTGGACCTCAGAACTCTTCCAGTCTCTACTTGCCCAGTCCCAAAGCCACCTCTCCATGTTTAGGTGGCTGTTAGCGATATTCGTAAGTCACGCCTTAGTCTGCTTGGGGTACTGTCATAAACTACTTCAGACTGGGTAATTTACAATCAACAGAAATTGATTGCTCCTAGTTCCTGGAGGACAGGAGGTTTCAGGTCAAGGGAGTGAAGGTCTGGTGAGTGATGATGGCGCCTTCATTGTCTCCTCAGATGGTAGAGAGGCCCCAGAGCTGCATCTTTAATGCCATCACATTGGATGTCACTCTATACCATGGCCATTTTGGACGGTCCTGTGTGGCACACAGGGAACACATCTGCCTCCTGAAACTTGTACCCCTTTGCCTCCCCATTCAGGAAAGGTACAGCATGTTCCTTCTGCCTTCTCAGTTACTTCTCCAATCTGGCCCTCATGAGCAGCTCTGATCTCATTTTATCCTGTGCTCATCCTAACCTGTCTGCCTGTCCAGAATGCCTGTCCTCCTTTCTTCATCCTGGTCTCTGCTCCCAGAAGACTGGCCTCAGAAGCCATGTCATTTCAGTTCAGCTGAGCTCCCAGGAGGGTGGACAGGGGACGGGGTCCCTCAGTCACTCTGTGAAGGCCCCCTGCTAGGTGACAACACTCTATCGAAGTCCCTCTCCCATTCCAAACAGCTCTCTCTTCCTGAGTCCTGGCAGCCACCTCCTTCCCTCTCTCATTGAGCCCACGAGGAATGCCATATTCCCTTTCCACTGCCTGGTAGCAGCTCTTCCTCAAATGATTTTGGTTTGAGCATGCCAGCTTTTCTGGATATGAAATTCCAGAGAGGAAATCATCTTCCTTCACAAGGGTAAAGACATTGTTCCTCTAGCTCTACCTTTCTTCCATATGGTCTGTTGAGGCCTTGAACCAGTCACACCATTTCTTTTATAAATTATCTTTTTTTTTCCTCCTCTTCTGAAGTGTTTGAGATCCTCTTTGTGTTTTTATAGCCTAAAATGTCTGTGATAAAACCTGGCAAACACCTGGTTTCACTCACTGTGCTAGCAATTTGGTAGACCATTCAGATCTAAAGATGCCTATCATTTATTTCAGGAAATTTCTTCCTAGTATTTATTGGTAACCTCCATGGTTTTGCTCTCTTCCTAGGACTAAGTGGGTTGGATATTGAGCCCTTTCCATTGATTCAATAATTTTTCTGTTACTCTGCATTGTTTGTCCTATTCTGAGAGATTTTTTCTTAATTTTCTCTCCCAGCTTTTATGTTTATTAAGATTTTACTGAAAAAAGGTTTTACAACCATACAAGTTTCATTTGAAAGAACTGAAAATATTACATTAAGCAATGGAAATTAAAATGTCTTTATGTTCTACAAAGGATTCCATAAAGGACTTTTTTCCCCAAAATCTTGGAGTAGGAAGCTAACAGCATCTCTTAGTTATTTTATTTATTTTGCTTTGAGATAGGGTTTCACTGTGTAGCCCAGGCTGGCCTCAAACTCAGGTGATCCTCCTGTCTCAGCCTTCCAAGTGCTAGGGTTACAGGGGTGTGCCAGCACACCCACCTAAGATTATATTTAAAAAGATACTACATTAAGTTCTGGAATTCTTTTTATGCAAAGCTGATCCACCATAAAGTTAAAAAGCTACTAAAATACTTTCCTCCTTCATTTAAATGATATAAGACACGAGGCCTCATTTCTTCTGTGGCTTCAACTCTAGGTACACTGTGGTTCCAGCCTCTTCCAGGTGACTTTGGCCCCTGGTTTCTGGTCATTCCATCTCTCCTTAAGGGTGACTTCTTCCTGTCATTGTTTGTATCTTTTTTTTTTTTTTTTTTTTCCATAGCTCTTATATTACCTGCCAGTTTCCTGTGTCACATTCCATTTGTCAAATTATGATGGGGTTTCCTTGGTGGGAGTCAAATCAATAGAAGCAAGGTCCTTTATCTATGGACAGTCCTCCATATTTAAGCTAAATGCCTCAAAGATTTCCATGATATCTCTGTTTCCAAGGTAAAACTGATATTGACTTAAAGCTCTACATTTTTAATCAAGCTGCAAATAAGTGGGAAGCTGGTTCCAGTCTGGTGTCACCAACAATCTGGGGACTTTATTGCTTTTTTACAGTGCAGTGTTGATTTCTGGCACACTGTCAGCTCTGTAGACAGGAAGGGGATACCCTGCCCACCAAATATATTTCCAGGTCTTAGACTCTTCTATGTGCTTGGAAAACTGCCATTGACTGATGTCTGAGGCGAGCCATCCATCCCTCACTTGTACTCTCTCCATGGAAGTCGAGGGGAGATAGGAGGCACTTTCTGTTTTTACAAATATGAGGTGTTATTGAAAAACCACAGTGAATGTTCAAATTTTGTTTTAAAACATTAATTACAGGAAGAGGCCCATTGGTGTCAGTGCTCCCATTTGCTTCACACAGTCTCATCCCACTGTTCTTGTTCCTTTCTAACGCAGCTCTGGAAGTCTTCCTTCGTGAGTGTCTTTGCACTCTTGTGCTGCCTTCAGGCTCTGAGTCTATCCTGCATTTACCTGTCATGGTCATTTTGACTTTGGGGAAGAGCTGGAATTCAAAAGGTGCCAGGTGCACAAGTTGAATAAGGTAGATGAGGACTCATCATGATATTTTTTTCTTTTAAATTTTATGTATTTGGTACAGGGTCTCACTATGCAACTTGGACTCCTGGTGATTCTCCTGTTTTCAGTGTCCTCACTGCTGAGATTACAGGCATGCACCACCACATCTGGTCTCGGTGGTCAGCTCAGCTGGCCCAGGAGGTGGGGCCTGGGCAACATGTGGCAGCGGGGATCGAACCCTAGTCCCTGCACTTATCTAAGCAGGCACTTAGTCCACTGAGCTATCTTGCCAGCCCACATCATAATTTTTTTAAGGGCCTTCTTTTCTTTTGGATGAAACTTGGCAGCAGCATCCGCCCCATTTATTTTTTTAGAATTTATTTTATTTTATTTCTTGTTTCAGAACTTTTGTTTGTTTATTTATCTATTTTTATGGCCGGCTCAGCCTGCCCCGAGGGCAGGGCTGGTGCAGCATGCGGTGCTGGGGATTGAACCGCAGTTCCAGCAGCTGCCTAAGCTTTCCTAAGCAGGCGCTTTAGACTATTGAGTCATCCTGCCAGGCCCCCCCACCCCATTTTTTTTTTTTTAATTACATCTTCTTTTCTCATCAGGAAAGAGGATTTCCAGATCTGCTTCAGAAAGCGGTGATGATTGCATACATTTTAAGGAGGAGTGGCAGCAATGTGTCTCTTGCTGTAGTAATTTTTAAAATTTGAACAGTCACCATAAAGGGGTGTGATCAAAATTTAGCATGACTGTTTCAGTTATGATGAGCTCCTGTTTCTCCCCCACCTGGATTCAGCACTGCAGACAGTTGTTCACAGGCCTCTTCTTTCCTGTACCCCTCCCAAACAGTGGCACAGAGAGCCTTTTCCCAACTTTTTTGAACTGTCTCTTCAGGGTTTGTAGGGTGATCAGCTTGGGAAGACAGTGTGTTCTTTTGGTGTAAGGTATAGTTTTGTTTAATGCCCAGCCATGATAAGTACAATGTCCCTGTCTTAGTTACTTTTCTCTTGTTGCTGGAAAAAATATCCAACATCCAAAATTAAGGAAGGAAAGGCTTATTTAGTTAACAGTTACTGGAGGTTTCAGTCCATACTTGGCTGGCCCAAGGCTGAGTGGAACATGGAAGAGAGCAGCAGTCCAAGGAGCTGGACAGCAACAAAATGGCGACAGAGAGCAACACAGAGAGAGTCTGTCTCTCTTTCTCTCTTTATGTAACATGCAGGATCTCTGTCTCAGCCTATCTGCCTCGGGCCACACCCATAATCCCAGCAGTACTCAGACCCATAATCCCATCAGTACTAAAACACATAATCCAGTAGATAATGAGTCAAATCTCAAACTCTGGAAGTCCCCGCCCCATGATTGCATGAGGCTTTGCGGGGACAACTAGACATAAACTGTAACAGTCCCTTTCTCATACAAAGATTTGGATAGGTTTCCCTACACCTGGCTATAAAAGACTGGGCACTTGGCCGGGCATGTTGGCACACGCCTGTAATCCCAACTTTTGGGAGGCTGAGGTAGGAGGCTCAGTGCAAGTTTGAGACCAGCCTGGGCCACAAAAGTGAGCTTAAGGCCAGCCTGAACTGCACAGTGAGACCCTGTCTCAAAAAGACAAAAAAAAAAAAAAAAAAAAAGACTGGGCACTGGCACAGCTGAGAGCTTCTCCATAATGATATTTTGTTGCTCAGGATCCCCTGGGTGTGTGGGGTTCACAGGGGGCTGTCTCCATAACCTGGGACTTGAAAGACAGAGAAACGGATGGGCAGGTGTTCTTGCTGCAGAAGAAACTCCGTGAGCTCAGAACAGAGAATGCCTTCATGGTGTGCTTTGAAGTGCAGGAGTTCTTGAACTCGTCTAGTGTCTGAGGTGAACAGTCCTTCACTCGTGCTCTTTTCTACGGCTGGAGTTATCTATTTGCATTTTCTGTTATCAATTTGCCCCACTCCCAAGATCACAGAGGTTTACTCACACGTTCTCTAAGAGTTTTCCCTAGTTTCAGCCATCCTATTCAGGTCTGTGATTCACTTGGAACTCATTTCTTGTGGGGTGCCAAAAAGGAGTCCCCCTGTATGCACTTGCATATGGATATCTAGTTGTCTTTGGGCCATTAATTGAAAGGACCTTCCTGACCCTACCTGAATTGTCTTGGGACTCTTGTTGAAATTCATTTGACCACAAATGTGAGAGTATAATTTTGGATTCTCAGCTCTATACCACTGGTCTAAATATCTAACCACCTCTTGCCAATAGCACACATAATCTCTTTATTATGGCTTTTTTTTTTTTTGTCTTTTTGAGACAGGGTCTCGCTATGCAGCTCAGGCTGTCCTTGAGCTCACTTTTGTAGCCCAGGCTGGTCTCGAACTCACACTGATCCTCCTGCCTCAGCCTCCCAAGTGCTGGGATTACAGGCGTGTGCCACCACGCCCGGCTATTATGGCTTTGCATTAAGGCTATAATCCAAAACTGGGAGTGTGAATTCTTTGACACAATTACCTCTAAATTTTCTCCAGTGAATACTTCATGAGCTTTGAGAAAGTAGCTGGAGTTTGCAGTTTGTTTGTCAGTGTTTATATCAGTACTTAGTGTTAAAGTGATGGTATACTATACAATTTCTTATGAGTACTATGCAGGTATTAATCATGCTTGGAGAACAGAGTGGACAACAAAATCTCTTTACTGAAAACTGGGAAGGGCAGGCAAACTAAATTTAAATTAATTAAGTGTGAACCACATGACTACACTACAGAAAAGAACTGCAGTTCACAAATGACACATTCCTTAGAATGAAGAGAAGACTCCGTGATTGAAGAATGTGGGCCTTTTGCTGGGCATTTGTTGCAGAGTAACAGCAATTTTATCTCTTGTTTAAACATCTGTGCCGTCTAAAGAATAAATATTTGATAATAACCTCAGAGTGCTTTCCAGATAAACTCTGGATTAAGGCCAAAACCAAATTTCCTATGTCTTTTCTGTCCTTTAAATATATTTAAAAATTATTTTAAGGTATATTTGTCACTGTAATAAAAGTGATAAATGTAGAGAAATGCAGAAATAGGGGGAACTCTTATTATTCTATCCTGTAGGGTAATCACTGGTAACATTTTCGTATCTGTTAGTCTCCTTTCAATCTCTTATCCATGTGCTTCCTAAACATACTGTCTATGGCATGTATCCAACCTCATGTCATGAGTAACATTATTTAAACATCCTCCAATTAAGAAAACCCACAAATGACTAGTCTAATGACATTTCCAATGCATATGTCATGTGGTACTTACCCATTTCCTTATTATTGGATGTTCTGGTAGTTTTCAAAACTGTCATCATCAGGAGAGCTGCTACCATCGCTGCCACTGCCTTGGGTCCTGAGCACATGGAGCTTCATGTATGGGCCCAACCTTAGCCTGGGTTTGGGTGGCCACGATGATGTTGTAGTTGTGGGGTTGCTTTTTTCCTCAGAAGGTGCTAGGCGTTTGGAGAGCCTTTTGGACACAACCGGCTTCCCTCCAATCCTGTTAAGGTTTGAGCACGTTCTTGGATTACCTTCCAGATGTGGATCAATGCCTTTCCCTTAGATGTTGGATTTCCCACATGGGCCCTGCACATCACCTCTTCCCTTTTCTTCAGTCACTGAAGGTTTTCCTTGGTTGAGTACACTGAACCTGGTTTCTTCTCTCATCAGAGATTATTGTCAGTTCTGTTTGTCCACACCGAGTGCTTTCCCTCCGTGGAATCTTCAGGACAACACTACAATGTTGGCTTCATCATTACCACCCACAGTTTTTCCGACAATGAAGCAGCCTTTGGGAGGTAATGCTCCTTCCTCAGGGTCACTGCAGCACTAGAAGTGGCCGGGCTGTGGTTTGTGACTGCAGGGGTGGCCTTGGGCCCTTGGCTGAGGTCCTTCCTTACAACAGGGTCTAAGGTCAGTATCTGCTTCTAACAGTGTCCTGTCAGGAATAGGGGTTGGCCCAGCCTGCATGGCCAGGGAAGCAATTCAGGTGGCAGCCTGTTTCTTCTGTTGCCAGCTCCTGGGAGCTCTCCCAGAAGGGAAGGCTTTTCTCTCCGTCACTGGTCTGGGTGCCATTATTACGAATTAAGTGTAGCGTTCAGGTTCTGATTATGTGAGTGTTCAGTTTTGCAGAAGGCTTTACATGCCCCTTCTGTGAAGTGTGATCAAGATAGATGGTGAGTGTTTACATTTTAAAAATGTATTAGAGAAAAAGACACTTTGGTAGCAATTGCGCTCAGGACGCTCTCCTGTGCCTCCACACACATTCATTCCATCATTGTTGACACCTTCTGAAGCTGTTCTGTGACTCCTCTTTTTTGGGTCTCCAAAGTATATGATCAAAATCACTGTGAATGTTCTTACTGAGCACCACCCAACAAAAAGGTAAGCCTGTACAAACATCAGGGTGTCTCCTCAGCCACACACCTCACCAGGGCTGTTACCAGGTGACTGACTTCTGGCTCTTCCTCATAGTCAAAATGACCATGAAAGGTGAATGTTTTTAGTCCATCCAGGACACAGAGGCAGCCACAACAGCTCAAGCAGACATTTAGGAAAGAGACCCCCCAAGAACTGTTTTAGCAAGTGGCAAGAATCATATGGGATGAGTGTGTTCAGAGCCAAGGGGAGGATTTTGAGGGGGCTTGCTAATGGTCCCCCAAAACATCAAGTAAGCCTATTGCTTTTCTTACCTCCTGCCTTGAAGGCTGATGTATTTATTTATCTCATTTCAGTTAATCCATTCAGTATTGCAGTACCTGAGATTAAACCCTCACAAGGCAATCATTCTACTACTGAGCTATACATCAGCCCTTTAAAAATTAAGAAGAAAAGGGCAGGTGAGATAGCTCAGCAGAGGGCCAAGGAGATAGTTCTGTGGGATAAATGCTTGCCTGAAAAGGCCTGAGTTTAATCCTTCCTACCACAACAGAGAGAGAGAGAGAGAGAGAGAAAGAGAGAGAGAGAGAGAGAGAGAGAGAGAGAGAGAGAGAGAGAGAGAGAGAGAGAGAGAAGAGAGCACTCAGCAGACTAAACTCAAGTAAGTAGAGGGGCCAGAGTTAGATCCCTGGCACCACATGCTGAGCCAGCCTCACTCAAGGGCATGCTGAGCAGTTGATGGAGTCCAGATGTGCTGGTGCACATGTGCAACCCCAGCATTAGGGAGGCTAAAAACAGGAGGAGCACTATGAGTCTGAGCTGTGTAGTGAGACCTCATGCATTCATGCATGTGCACACACACACACACACACACAAAAAAAAACTATAAAAATATTTTTAAAAATTGTGTCAGCATTTTGCTCAAGCTGGCCTCCAACATGTGACCTTCCTGCCTCAGCCTCCTGTATAGCTGGGATTACAGGCATGTGCCATCATGTTGATTTGATTAATTAATGCTGGTTAGTTTATTTAATTGGCCCTTGGCCCCTGTTGAGTGCATTTTTTAATAGACTGTGGCTGTTGATGTTGTCTAAAGCAGTGCTGCCCAGTGAAACTGTCTGTGGTGATGGAAATATTTATCTACACACCATCTACTACAGCAACTCTGTGTCACAGAAGGCTACGGAACACCAGAAATATGACAAGTACGGCTGAGGAGCTGATGTTTAATTCTAATACATATGGCAATAGTCACCCAAGCCTGTGTCTCCTGCGTCAGGCAGCACAGGTCTGGTGTTTACTGCCATAGCCTGTGGAGGGGGCTGGGCAATGCCCTGGGTCTGTCACTGTGAGCCTGCTGTGTTCCACCTGACAGGATGGGTGTCAGTTGAGGGAAGATCATTTCAAATGAAGCACAAGAAGAGCTGGCTGCCAGAATGTAGGCTCTTTGGGCATTCAGAGATGAAAGGGCACTCCCTGAGGAGTAGACAGATGCATTTAGAAGGGACCTACATCTTACGGTTTTTCCTGAACAATTCCCCACAAACTTGTTCCTCTGTACTCAGGGAATATCCTCTGCTTGACTAGACTGTCAACTGTTCTGCATAGGCACTGCCCATGCTGGACTCTGCTCTACCTCTGTGACCAGAAGTATTGCACAGGCGACCTTTTCTCTTTTCTTTCTCTTGATGCACGCTCAACTATTCAAGTCCTGTTGAGCTGTCTCTTAGACACTGTAGGGTTCTTTTTCATCACAGCTTCTGGTGCTGTTTAGTTTGGGCTCACAGCAACTCTGTCAGCTTCATTGTTGTGACCCATTTGCCCCTTGAGCATGGCTCTGATCAAGGTTGCTGTGCACAGCTGAACCTTTTGTGTCCTGCATATGGGTCCCTGAGAAGATGATTAGTGGGGCTGAAACACAGCCTGCATTCTTCTTCCCCAGTGTGGGCCTCAGTCTGTGTATCTAGAGAAAGTGCCTTTGTGATTTGTTCAAAGATGCCCCATAATCCTGGTGAGACAGGCCTGCGTGGTCCCAAGTGGCAGCCTCTAGCCACACATATTTACTTAAATTGTTATTTTATTGTGTGTATTTAGTACAGAGTCTATAGGATCTCACCACACAGATCGGACTTGTAGTGATCCTTCCTGATTTTCAGCCTCCTAAGTGCTGGGATTACAGGTGTGTGCCACCACATCACACTCAGTCACAGTCTCAGTATGCCCCAGAGGATTATGGGCAGAACAGCAGTCAGGGGATCGAATCCCCAGCCCCTGTGTATGCCTAGGCAGGTGCTTTAATCTGAGCTATCTGGCTGGCCCTTTAAGTTGTAATTAAGAGAGATGATATAAAATTTAAAGTTCAATTGCACAGTAGCCACACTGAAAGTGCTCCATAGCTACAAGGAGCCAGTAGCTATTGTACTGGATATTGTTGGTATAGCAAACTACACTACTGCAGAAAATTCTGTTGGACAGCACAGTATAGATTCTTCTTGCAAGCCATCCTCACAATTTGGGAGAGTGAGTGCTCTTTAATGCAAATCTAAACATGCTGTCACTTGCTTAACAGCCTTGACTAATTTTTACTTCCTCAAGCAGCAGTTAGTAGGTAGTGAATCAATTTTGTGTGTTGCAATCAGCATTAAAAACAAGATACAGATGGGATGGCACACTCTGGAGGGAGGCTGAGGCAGGAGGTGCACACAGATGGAAGCTGGTCTGGACCATATAGTGGTGGCCCTGAAACAAACAATCAAACAACCAGTAAAAAGGAAGTATGTGTGGACATTTAGTGCTTTTATGGAAAATTTCTTTCTATCTGTATTTCTTTGTCTCTGTATCCTAATGTCCACTCTATAATTTACATCTTTATGATGTCACTGGGCTGCAGTGGAAAAAATATTTCTAACTGTGCACATTGAACAAAACGTGAAAAACTTTGAGTTGAACTCCTTCACTAGGTAGATGTGGTCCCCTCTAGGGCGACCACTAGTTGGCCTTTTCTCTCAATTCTATCTTGCACTTAGAATTCCACTCATACAGAATTGTTGATCCTTTCTTCCAAACCACCAAGCTTTTTCTTTTTCATTTTTCTTCTCCATTTCTGTGAGCCCTTGCTCATTCTTAATCTTTTGGCACCGCTGATTTCAGTTTTCTCTGCTTGGATGATTTCTCCTGATCATGAAGCCTCAGTTTAGGCAAGATGTGTTGCAGGAATCCGGTCCTAAGTGCGTTGGGCCGGGCTGAGTGCTCCTCTTGGACCAGCATAGCATCCCATTAGCATCCGTTTACAGAGTTGTTCCTTTCCTGCATTATATTATTTTCTTTTTTTTTTTTTTTTTTTTGTCTTTTTGAGACAGGGTCTCGCTATGCAGTTGAGGCTGGCCTTGAGCTCACTTTTGTAGCCCAGGCTGGTCTCGAACTCACACCAATCCTCCTGCCTCAGCCTCCCGAGTGCGGGGATTACAGGCGTGAGCCACCACGCCCGGCTTATTATTTTCTTTTAATACAAATACTATATCCCATATTTTATTGTGTCAGGGGAGACGCAAAGCACCTGGAACAAAGTACGCTTTCAGTAGCCATTCCTTCCTAGAACGGAGAGAAGGACCAGCAATCAATGAACCAAGCGTACAGAGGGCAAGCAGTACAACGCAGACGCTGGCCATCAGGGGGCGCCGGCGCGGGCGCTAGTGCGCAGGCGCGCTGCGGGGCGGGCGCCGCGGTGGCGGTCTTGGCCGCAGCCGGGGGAAGTGAATGGTTTTACCCAGCGGGCCCCGCGTCGTCTTTCTCCGCCGGCACTCGCGCCACCGCCAGCCGCTCCACCCCAGCCATGGCGTTCACGTTCGCGGCCTTCTGCTACATGCTGGCGCTCCTGCTCACCGCCGCGCTCATCTTTTTCGCCATCTGGCACGTGAGTAGCCGGGGCCGGGGCCAGGCCCCGCCGGAGGCGCTGGGGAGGTGCCGAGGCTCCGGACCGTGCAGGCCGCGCGGCTTCCCCGCGGGGGGCCCTGGGACCCTAGGGTTCGCGGCGCGCGCCCGGCTCGGAGTTAGCAGAGCCCCTCGTCACCTGACTCTCGGTGTTGTCTTTCATCTGGGGTTTTCGCGGGCGCGTGGCCAAGCTGAGGTAGTTCGGACCGACTTTAGCCCAGTTTTCAACTCTGCTTGTCGGAATCTCCAATCTCTGTTTTTGTCCCTCTCGGGTCCCTGTATTCCGGGTGAACTTTGATGCCAGGAAGATCGATCGCGTCCTCCCCGGCCTGATCACCCTGGGATCGCCGAGTTTCTCGGCCGTCTTCCAAGATGCCTCTATTCAGGGTAGCTTGATGGAGTAGAGAGAGTTTTAATATGCTTTCGATAATGCTCAGAAACCTTCACTTCTTAAGGGCGGTTTTGCTGCTGTGCGGCAGGGTCGAGGCGAATCCTTCGGTGATGTGCGAGTGACTTTTCCTCCTTGGCCCTGGAGACCCGGTGCATGGAGCCCTTGTCATGGTGCTCCATCCCAAACCTTCGTTTATTTTTCAATTTTTATTATTTTTATGTTGAGACGCAGCCTTCCTAATTTGTCCAGGATGGCCTCGAACTTGTAAGGCTTCTGCTTTAGTATCCTGTGTAGCTGATCTTGCAAGCGTAGGGGCCTCCACGCCCTGCCCACTGCCCAGAGATATTTTAAGGCTTTTTTTTTTTTTTTTTTTTTTTTTCCTAGTACAAAATCTTGAATCCTTGAGCGCTCTCTGGAACTCAGCATTCGCTAAAACTAAATATTTACTTCCACACCCCTCATAGTGCAGTACGTTCTGGAATGTTGGTATGAATTTGAATGATTGAGTGTGTTCACTGACAAATTTTAAGTCTGGTGTGGTGATCATAACTGATTTCTTAGGAGGCTTTGAGGGGCAGAGTGGTGCCAGTATCGTGTGAGAAAAAAAAGTACAGTGGTATCACAAATCTACTCCCTTTTGCTAAACAGTGCATGATTACTTTAGAACCTGCCTGCTTGTGTAGCAGGAATTACATGCGTGGAGTGTTCACTGTGTCAGAAATAACTGCGGTCTCAGAATGCTTGACCTTAGGAACCAGAAACTTGAAGGCTGTGTTAGGCTTTTCCTTTGTGGAAGGAAATGACAAGATAATGTGAGATGCAGAAGAGCCCAGCTTTAGCCTTGACGTGGCTTTAAGTGGGCGCTGGAGAGTCAGGGAACAGGGGGCAGCCTTTCCCACATTTTTACTTTTAAGCCAGGTTACATTTAGCTCAAGAAAAATCCCAACTGCGCATCCAAGAAACTAGTAATATAATTTAAGGTTTAACAGATAAAGGTGCCTGCATGAAGTGGATAATTTTAAGTCCTGCTACAGTTGTACCGCAAATCGATGGAAAGCTTAGGGATTTTTTTGTTGTTGTTCAGAGAATTACTGCATCCTTTGGGAAACAGCTTTTTTTTTTTTTTTTTTTTAAATAAGAAATAACAATGTGACATTTTATTTTATTTTTATTTTTATTTTTTTGTCTTTTTGAGACAGGGTCTCACTATGCAGTTCAGGCTGGCCTTGAGCTCACTTTTGTAGCCCAGGCTGGTCTCGAACTCACAGCGATCCTCCTGCCCCAGCCTCCCGAGTGCTGGGATTACAGGCGTGCGCCACCACGCCCGGCTAAAATGTGACATTTTAAAAACACGTTATTAGTACATTCCTGATAATCGATACAATGTATATTGTTGTCCTCATAGTTATACAGAGCACAGGATGGAGATATGATAATTTTTCTTTCTTTTTTTTTTTAAAGAATTTATTTTATTTTTTTTATTCTTGTTTCACAACTTTTGTTTGTTTATTTATTTTTATGGCCGGCTCAGCCTGCCCTGAGGGCAGGGCCTGCGCAGCATGTGGTGCCGGGGGATCGAACCGCGGTCTCTGCAGCCGCCCAAGTTTCCTAAGCAGGTGCTTTAGACCACTGAGCCATCCTGCCGTCCCCCCCCCCTTTTTTTTTTTTTTTTTTTTTTTTGTCTTTTTGAGACAGGGTCTCGCTATGCAGTTCAGGCTGGCCTTGAGCTCACTTCTGTAGCCCAGGCTGGTCTCTCACATTGATCCTCCTGCCTTAGCCTCCTGAGTTCTGGGATTACAGGCGTGCACCACCACGCCTGGCTCTAATCATTGTTGATACAATGAACTAAGAAAAAGTAGTTGTATTCATAGGCCTGTATTCCATAATCTTAGCGGGTTATTGGCAGAACTGGCAAGGTCGGAAGCTGTTTTTTAAGCCTTTTATAGCTCAGCTTATTAATCTAGCTTTATGTTTTATGCCTCATGGTTAAACTTTTCTGCCAGGTAGTTAAGGGCAAGTTAAAGCAAGACCTGTATAACAAAACATATATATAACTTTTGTAAGTATAACTTGTATAACTCCCAAGGTCAGTCAAATCCCCTCAGGATTTACTTTGAAACCATGTACAGTACTTTGTAGAACTGTTGTCAACGTCAGTTGTCTGGATGAGGGGAAACAGTTTTAAATAAATATATAGTTTTTATTTTTCTATTACCCATAGAACCTTCAGTTTATTTTGTAAGGTAATTTAAGTATCTTTTAGAAAACTCACTTAAAAATTTAAAATACAAATTTCAAACTTTCTGTTTACATTCTTTGTTGTCCTGGAAGATGTTTTATGGTGACAGTTTCATTTGTTAGTGATGGTTTGAAAGCTATAAATTCAGAAGTCATTTCTTGCAGGTATTCCTCATTGAATTATGCACTTGGTGATCTTTAGGGATTTATCTGTCTTATTTTTACTTCTGTCGAAAATTCAGTGAATTTTTTTGTTGAGCTGTAAAGGAGTGAAAACCACCAGGTTAAGACTTCTCAAGTTTTGAAAACTAGTTTTGTAGCACTTGGCTAGAAAGCTGTTCAGCTGCTTGCTTATTCAAAAACTCCCTTAGCCGGGCATGGTGGCACACATCTATAATCCCAGCACTTGGGAGGCTGAGGCAGGAGGATTTTTTTTTTTTTTTTTTGTCTTTTTGAGACAGGGTCTCGCTATGCAGTTGAGGCTAGCCTTGAGCTCACTTTTGTAGCCCAGGCTGGTCTCGAACTCACACCAATCCTCCTGCCTCAGCCTCCTGAGTGCTGGGATTACAGGTGGGAGCCACCACATCCGGCTCAATAATTTTTTGTTTTTTATTGTTTGTTTATTTATGTATATATTTATTTATTTATTTTTATGGCCAGCTTAGCCTGCCCTGAGGGCAGGGCTGGTGCAGCATGTGGTGCCAGGGATCGAACCTTGGTCCCTGCAGCCGCCTAAGCTTTCTTAAGCAGGCGCTTTAGACCACTGAGCCATCTTGCCGGGCCCTGAGGCAGGAGGATTGATATGAGTTTGAAACCAGCCTGGGCTACAAAAGTGAGCTCAACACCAGTCTGAACTGCACAGCGAGACCCTGTCTCAAAAAGACAAAAACACAAAAGCAAACAAAAAACGCCCTTGAAGTTACTTAAAGAAAATGTCCAACCAAAAAAGTTTTTAAGTTTTGCCTGGGAGATAGCTCAGTGGCATAAGTGCATACCAGGCAAGCACAAGGTCCTGCGTTCAATCCCTGGTACCAGTAGATAGATAGATAGAAAGATAATTAAAGGTAAAGTTTTATATTCATGTTGTTATTAAATCTTACTATAAACATGCCATTGTATTGTGTTTATTGTCCTGTCTGGAACTTTTTTTACTGAAATACAAAGGAAATCCCTTTAGGTGTATTCTGTGCCTTTTATTTTTATCATTAGCTTAGTGCTTGTTTGTTTGTTTTCTATTTTTTATTCCTTTCTAGTCAATGACTATTTATGGACTACCTTGTACCAGGGACACTTACATTTTAGGTGCTGGGACATAGGAGCATATATCTTTACTCTCTGGAAAATGACCTTGTAATGTCCAATTATTTTACTTTTGTTACTACTTAGTTGAAGTTTTTATTGTAGCAGGTTGGGGAATTTTATACAGTTCTAGAAATTAAACAGCAGATAGTTATATTAGAAGCCAGCAATGTGTGATTCTGCTGATCACTTACAGGATGAGGTAACACTGTCAAACATATGAAGAGACTGTTCCCAGCTCCCTAGGAAACTTAGGGCTCAGAATTCCCTGGGTGATGGTGTCAGCAACTAAGATAGCTACTCTGTAAATCTGTCACTTTGACACCTGAGTTAATGCCACGCAGTAGTATGTAGCCTGTGTTTTCATCATTAGAACATTTTTAAAAAGCTTAAGACGAGCTTATTTTTATTTTATTTATTTTTATATTTAGTACAGGGTCTATAGGGTCTCACTACACAGATTGGGCTCATAGTGATTGTCCTGTTTTCAGCTCCAAGTGCTGGGATTACAGACACATGCCACCACACCTAGTCTGAATTGCCATCTCAGTGCAGTGGGGCCGGCATGGCATGGCAGGGATCGAACCCTGGCCCCTGCGTATGCCTAAGCAGGTGCTTTAATCCACTGAGTTAGGCCCTTTCAGTACATTTTGACTTTCAGTTTCTGTGTTTTAGCGATCCTTAAGGTTAAATAAAGCCATACTCTTCTCCAGTGTATATAAAACCATTCCTAGAGATGTACGTGTTTGGGCGCAGATGGGAAGAAGTCAGACGGTCTGATGCCATCTCTGGTGTCCCTTGGACACTGTGCCAAGGGAGGAGGCACACAGATAATTAAAAACAGTCCTTCTCCCAAGGAGCACACAGCCCCAGGGAATGCCTAGCTGGCAGCGTGGTTGGTGTGGGGATGCAGATAGACTTGTGGCTGAGCCCATAGGGGGTGTGGGGGAGACTTTCAGATGTGGGAAGGGAGGCTTTTGGATGAAGAGGAGAAGGGTGAGGGAAGGCTCATTTCAAGCAGAGACAATAACTTAGGGGAGAGGCACTGAGAAATTGAGAAAGGAAGACATCACAGTGGGATCAGATCGGTTCAGTAATAATGAAATAAGTGAGTGTTGAGTTTTTTAAATCCATTTCTGGTTCTTTTTAAATTAATTTATATATATATATATATATACATATATATATATATATGTGTGTGTGTGTGTGTGTTTATGTGTGTGTGTGTGTGTGTGTGTGTGTGTGTGTGTGTGTGTGTGTGTTTTGGTACAGTGTCTTGATATGCAGTTCAGACTCATAGTGATCCTCTTGTCTCAGCCTCCCCAATGCTGGATTACAAGGATGCTTCACCATGCTCAGTTTCAGGGTCCAGTGCAGCATGTGGTACTGGGGAGTGAACCCAGTTCTTTGCACTTGCCAGGTAGATGCTTAAACCGCTGAGCTATCCCCTTAGCTGTGGTTCTTACTATTTTTTACCACATGTGACTTTATTGTAAATTGGTACCTGTAATATTGGCACCCATTTGCTATATTCAGTAATTATTTGGTGATGGGGCAGATTTGTTTCTGCTCTGTACTGCAAGGAGTGATTCTAACTGTTCTAATTTTATTTTAGATAATAGCCTTTGATGAGCTGAAGACTGATTACAAGAATCCTATAGACCAGTGTAATACCCTGAATCCTGTAAGTTACAATATAGGGTTTATCCTTATAGAGTTTTAAAGTGTTATTTGTTTTTAACTTGATATAATTTGAAAATGGCCAAAATTCTTAGTGGCATGATATATTTCTATGTTTTAAAGTAGGCAGAATTAAAAATAACATTCTTTTTTTCTCTGTCATGCTTGACTATTCTGACTTATTAATCTACTGGTGATCTTGTCAGCTGTCAATACTAACATTTTTCCAATCTGCTTTTTACATTGTCGGCCAAAGACAGTTGAAAAGGTCAAAAAGATTAAAAGAGTCAAAATTGCACTAAAGGTGTGTACTGCTTTTTAGCTTGGTGTTTTACTGCTACGCTCATTTCATGGGGAGGGTAGGGCTTCTGTTCTGTTGTGTTCAGTGTGCTTGTTCATATGCCTGTGGAGGTTTTTGATTTCATGAAACGTCACATTTTATGCAAATGTTTGCTTGCTGGCTCAGACAAGTAGGGAAAGCTGTTAAATGCTTATGCATTTTTTATGTTACAGCCCAAGGCACATCTATATTCAGTTATTTGGTATGATATTGGAAAGTTTACTAACATACATGGACTAATCGATGGAGAGGTTACTCTCAGCCTGCGAGGTAGTGTGCAGATGGGACTGCAGTTTAGACTCTCCTGCCATGCCTCAGTTATGTGTATTCCCAGATAAGTTACTGATATTTATTCAGAGCCTTTTAGATAGCTATTTTCTTGGGGCATACAGCCTTGTAATTCTGTCCTTTGGACTAAAGATGCCAGAATTTTACAGATAACAATTTGTGTATAAATCTGTATTTCTGGTACATTTTATCTACTCAAAATTTCTTAGGTAAACTGGTACATTGCCCTAAGTTCTGATGTGTGATGGATTTGGTGGTGACCTAGCTTTGCATTCTTTTTTCTTTGTTTAGGAAGATTTTTCTTCCTCGAGTCTAGAGGTTTAATTTTGTCTGCTTGGCCAGAAACTGAAAAGCTCTGTAAGCAAGCAGTGGCTGTGTCTGCAATAGAAAATATTCATCTTTAAAAATTACCTGACAAAAGTAAGAATTTGTGTAGACTTTGGTGGTGTGAAATGCTAAAGCACTAGTATGCTAGAGGATGTTGTTTGCAAAAGCACTTGTAAAGTCAAAGACTAGCAGTTTGTCCTCAGAGAACTATTATAGAAACTTAAGGTAGGTATAAGGAAAAATTGTAACTAACTAGCTGTTTCTTCTTAGAAAACAAAACTTGAAAAAGTGAATCTGTCTTTTGGTTAGAAAGTAACAAGTGTGCCTGCTGAAACATCTTTACCTTAGCAGTTGAAACTACTGTTACTAAGATCCTTAGGAAACTGAGATGGCACCTTTTGTTTGAATAGCATTCTGTGCACTTGGGCTTTTCATTCCTTTAAATAACCCAGGATGAGGAGGTAATAGCAGCTGAAATCAGTGAATACATGCCTGCGTGGCAGGCTCTATGCCATCAGTATTTTCCCGGAGTGTTTTCTTATTCAGTTCTCATAACAATACTCCAGAGGTAGGTGACTGTCATCATCAATGGGACAGTCAACCAGGTTGTTTGTGAGGTTGAAGCATGTTGTCCAAAGTTTCACAGCTAAGGTAGAGACCAGAATTTGAACTTTAAGCAGCTTGATGTTCTGGAACTCATGCTCTTATTTTTCCTAATTTACTGTGAGTGTAAGAGAAATTTTCATTGTGTAATACCTAATGTGTGTCACTCCTGGCTTTTTCATGCAGAGCATCACTTGAGAACAGATGGTGTTTGGGACATCTGCTGCGAGGTAGCTGTAGGATACATAGATGGTGGCAGAGTTGTGTCCCAGACAGGGTGGGATGGGGTGCCGATCCTTGGCTAAATAGCAGGGCATCTGACAGTTTTCCCTATTTGTTTGTTTTGATGGTTCTGTCAAAGTATGGGGGAAGACAGATACTAATTTTTCAAATATGAACTTTAACAAGAGAACATTATGTTTTACATGTTTAAACACTTAGCATTTCAGCCATTGTTACCTAAGGTGAATTTTTTCTGGATACTAGTTTTGGTGTGAACTAAATAGTGGTGGTCCTTAGGGTAAAATGTGGTTCTTAGGACAAAATGTCATCACTGGAGAATGATGAAGATGATAAAGATTGATTTTATGAGTTTTTTTTGAGAATGTGGGGAGTGTGAGACTTTATTAGAACTGGTAGAGGTGTAGACTTTTTATTAACACTTTTATTAAAGTATCTGTTTAGGGGCAGTGTGGGTCATGCTGATTTCAGAATAATTCTCCCTACCTCAGTGTATAAGAGGCAGGCATAAGATTGTCAGGTAATTTGTCTTGTTAGCTATCAGTAGCTGGATTTTGAGAACCGAAGCAGGCTTATGACATCTTAAAGAACAAATAACTATAGTTTAAGCTAGTATTACAATGCTAGAGGAGTTCTTAATATATGTTTTTCTTGTATTCAATGAGTTCAGAAAGATTCTGTGGCTATTTTGTTGTTTAGAAAACTCTTTAAGCTGGCTTGCAAATTTTATACACACACACACACACACACACACACACGAGTTTTTCTTGCTACTTAATAATACTGCCTAAGTTTGCAGAAGTATAGTTAGTGGCATGTGACATAGATCACTTGGTGATCTAGGAAAGTAGGATTTTGTTTATTTATTCATTAAAAAGTTTAGTGTTCAACTGCAAAAAAAGTTCGGTGTCATTAGAAAATGGGCTTGAATATGTAGCATAATTATATTATTTCTTTCTGCACCAGTGGTTTCCTTTCTGGAGAGATCTGACGATATTGAGGATTCATTTGATTTTAACTTAGTATGAAGGAAACATTAGGAAAACTGGCTTTGCTGTGACTTGCAGAAAATATTTTGGCTGACATGCATTGAAAGGTTGTGGTATTTTTATTTAACAAAGTCATTAGGCTGAATCTTCAGTATGAAAATTTTAAATCTTGGTCATTTTATAAATAACATTTTGCTTGAATTAATTTTCCTCAACTGTCTACTGTCAGATGATTTCCTTCTGAGCTCCGAGCTTCTCTTGGCCCTCGGCCTTTGTAATATTTCGCTGGCAAGCAGGCAGAAAGGAGCCGAAAGGCCATGTAAGATTGCGAATGCAGAAACCTGGAAAACTCTTAATTGTACGGTGATCAATCCGTTCTTTCCCTCCTACATTGCAGAAAGCACACTGTTTGCATTTGTGCAATTAGTGTCCCTCACTCCCACTATGCTGAAAGTATGGCTGGTTGGCTTTCCATTGAAAACTTACTTTTGTGGTAATGTGATGTGATTTGTTAAGTATTGTATATGTAGCATTTTGGTATTTGCTAAAGGCTCACAAACACTAATGTATGAACTTCTAAAGGGGAGTTCTAGCTTCGTGGATTTTTAACAATTATGTTGCATGTTATCAGATAACTCATTTGTGTATTTTTGTTATTGTTGAATGATAGAAGTAAAAGTATTCCAGTTGATTAACAAACAGCTGAAAAATCTGGGTGGTAACCTGCATAATTGACCCATTGCTCTAAGAATTTGAGTTTTACATTTGAAATTATTATTACTCGTTTAGTACAAGCTTTTGTCAGCGTGCTTTTCATCTTGCTTTTGGAAAAAAGCTAAACATGAAAGTAAAACTCAGTAGCACCTTTCACTTATGATTCTAAGAAACGAGTGTTTTAAAAGAAAAAAGTTTTAAATTGTAGACCATTCCCACCCCCAGCAAAGCTGAAGCTGACTTCCTATGGCAGCCTCGCTAACGGCTCTGTGCTTCCCTTCCAGCTGGTCCTCCCCGAGTATCTCATCCACGCTTTCTTCTGTGTCATGTTTCTCTGTGCAGCAGAGTGGCTCACCCTGGGTCTCAATATGCCCCTCTTGGCATACCATATTTGGAGGTAATACTTAGGGACACCTTTTATAATGCAGTTTTCATTACACTGTGGTCATCATGGTTATCTTATGTGCTGTTCATCTACAGAAGTATTCATAATTCCTTAGCATTTCCTAAAAATGTAGTGGTTCAACAAATCTTACCAGTGTCTTACAGAGTTTTATTTTATGAACAGAATAGATTAAGTGGGGGAAAGGAAGCTTCTATCAGAGAGAGGAACAGGAGGGGCATCCCAAGCGGGTCTGTTTTCATTTATTTGTAAAGTGACTTTTCAAAAGAGGAGAGTGAGGCCGGGCGTGGTGACGCACGCCTGTAATCCCAGCACTCGGGAGGCTGAGGCAGGAGATTGGTGCGAGTTCGAGACCAGCCTGGGCTACAAAAGTGAGCTCAGGACCAGCCTCAACTGCATAGCGAGACCCTGTCTCAAAAAGACAAAAAAAAAAAAAAAAAAAAAGAGGAGAGTGAACTTACAGTAGCAGGAACAAGCCTCAAGCGTTCATCTGATCTCGGGTCACAGCAGGAGCCCAGCTCCAAGGAGCCCCAGCCTTTTCCCCATGGGTTTCTCCTGTGCCTGAGATTCTCACCTTTAGCAACTTAGATTAGATTTGCTGCCTTTCAATTTCACCTCCATCAAAATATATTACTTTATGACTTTGAAAATATTTGGTTATTCATAGATGATAACACATTTTGTAACTTCACATAGTTCTATCTGCCCAGTAGTAAGTTTTTGAATTTTATTTAAAAAGCCCTATCTTCTGGCATGATGCTACATGCCTGTAATTCCAACACTTGGGAGGTGGAGGCAGGAGGATCACTGTGAGATTGAGGCCAGCCTGGACTATATAGTGAGACCTTATCTCCAAAAAGAAAAGGAAGAAAAGAAAAAAGGCCTATTGAAACTATGTAGCTCTCAGGGCTGGTAAGATAGCTCAGGGGATTAAGTGCCTGTTTAGGCAAGCATAGGGCACCACATGCTGTGTCAGGTCCCCCAACCCCCCAGGTACACTGAGCCAGTAGGTGACTGAGTCCAGGTGTGATGGTACATGCCTGTAATCCTGGCACTGGGGAGGCTTAAAACAGGAGGATCACCATAAGTGCAAGCTTCATAGTGAGACCCTGCACAAAATACAACGAAAAGAAAAGAAAAAAACAAAACAAAACTAGGTAGCTCTCTATCAGGAAATCTATAGTAAAAAAGTATTTAGGAATAAAGTGACACTGTGTCTCTGACTCAAAGTGGTTCAGAAAGTGAAGGTACTCATAGTTAGAAGTAGAATAAAAAGAAGTAAGGAGCCGGGCATGGTGGCGCACACCTGTAATTCCAGCATTCGGGAGGCTGAGGCAGGAGGATCAGTGCGAGTTCAAGACCAGCCTGAGCTACAAAAGTGAGCTCAAGGCCAGCCTGAACTGCATAGTGAGACCCTGTCTCAAAAAGACAAAAAAAAAAAAAAAAAGTAAGTGTGTGGATGTGACCATTTGCACTTTGTGGGAGAGCATTCTGGGACCTTCATTTCAAGACTAACATGGTGACAGGATTAAAAAGTTAAAAGATAAAAACCTGATTGCTTTTTTCATAGTTACTCTTATTGTGGGGTAGTTTCTGAAAATGTAGAGAGCAGGTGTAGTTTGTCTAGCTGTGGCATTCTGCCCCAAAGGAGCTTTAGCAGAAGGTGTGCATCCTTTCTGGGCCACCTCTCCCTGTGTTGTCTGTGTGGGAGAGCCCTCTCCTGGCCTGAAGCTTTGCAGGTTTGCTGCCCTGTCCATGTGGCTAACGGCTCGTGTCTGTTCCAGGTACATGAGTAGACCGGTGATGAGTGGTCCAGGACTCTACGACCCCACTACCATCATGAACGCAGACATCCTAGCATACTGTCAGAAAGAAGGATGGTGCAAGCTAGCTTTTTACCTCTTAGCATTTTTTTACTACCTATATGGGTAAGTGTAAAGAGTAAAATGAAAACGTGATTTCACTTTGCTGCCTAAGAGTAAAACAAAAACATGATTTCACTTTGCTGCCTAAGAAACTTTCACACTTCATGGCTTTGTACCTTAACATGCACCTGAAGATAACTCTATGTTTTCACAGTGGCAGCCGGGGATGGCACCAGGCACATGAGTGGGTGCTTGCACTTCTCGGGAGGCCCAGCACCTGTCAGGGTAGCCGTTGGGCAGGAAGGTCTGCTAGGGGCGCCGCCTCCAAGTCTTCAAGTCAAAGGGTTGTTTTCTGCTTGGCTTCAGTGTCTCTGGAGAGTGTCTAATTTTTTTCCTTCACATTTTTCTTTTATGAGTGTTCTGCCCTTTATCTTCTGGTTGGCTGGGGTGGAGTAGGGTGAGTGAAGGAGATTCTTGTGTGTGGCAGAGTGGTGCTGTGGGGCATTTTCTGCTGTCTCAGTGTGGTGTGCTCATATTGTTCCTCTAGGCTGGGGCTTCTCAGCTCTGGGCTGGTGACATTGGGTTGCATAGTTCATTATTGTAGGGTTGTTGCAGGTGTTGTAGGAGGTTTAGCAGCTCCAGCCTTTCTCATAAGGGGCCAGCGGGACTCTTCTCCAATAGTGACAACTAAAGCTGTCTCTTCCCAGAAGCCCTGGGGGGCAGAATTGTCTTAGTGAGAACTTGTGTTCACACTATACCGTAAGTAGTCAAGTGATTGCTTATTAAAACTGGCAAAGGACATTGGTAGATATGAAATTAAAGAGTTGTTTAAGATTTTTTTACTGGAGATATTTTCACTGAGTTTACAAATTTCTTAAAAATACCACTACATAAGATCTGGGTGTAGTAGTACATGCCTGTAAGCCTAGGATTTGGGGAGGCTGAGGCAGAGGATTGCATGCTTGAGCCCAGCTTGGGCAATTGAATGTCTTAGGGAGATCCTGTCTGGGGGCAGGGGTGGTGCTGGGGATATAGATCAGTGCAGAGGGATCAGTCCTCATTACCAGAAATAAAGGATAAAAGACTGCACAGGAGGAGATTGTTGGAGTCATTGCCATTTTCTGTCCTTTTTGTTACTTGAAAAATGGCCAAGTATTAAATGATGATTTGTATTTATGCATCTCTCCATCACCTATGTTTCCATTATGGAGGAACAGTAGACTGAAATTTAGGGAAAAGTGTTTGGGTCACTAGAGGCTTCAACTGCTGCCTCTAGATGTTCCTCAGGCTGAGCCGTGGGTGATGGGTAGGTTCTGAGCAGTGAATTACACAGGGCCACTTTAATTCCCTCTTCTCATTTACTCTGAATTTCTATAATAAATGCCCGAAAGACTGCTAGCAATAGTAGGTACTTAAAACAGTTGCTGAAAAAGAAAGGAGAAATGCTGGGTAAACAGTAAAAACTAGAGACATAGCTGGGGAAAATGCCCACCAGGACTTCGTAGCACAGCACAGTGACTCCTACACTGTCGGGCTTGCCTTCGCAGAGTGCTTTCAAGCCTGCCCATGCCTTCCCATGTACCTTGTGGTGAAGAATTGCTGTGGAGCCTGAGGAGTCCAGTCAGTGCCTCCGCTCCTGCCCTTTGCATTTCTAGCTATTCCTTGACTTTTCCAAAAGCAGGGGAAAGGCTGTAGGCTGGTGGTGGCAAACCTATGGTGTGCATGCCCCAGTGGGCAGTTTATAGCTCTGGAGAATTCTGTAAAATGGAACATTCAGTACCTGCCTCCTCGGAGCACTTGAGGATTTAGTGAGGTGAGTTGTGTAAAGGGCCTGGTGCCAGAGACGCTCCTGCCTATTGTTAGATACAGCTCCGGACAGGGTGTCTTGGGTTGCTCATGGTGCTGTGGTCCCCCTTAAGCTTCAGCTGTGCTGTTCTCTTTGCTAAAATTGGAAGGGACATAGGGGACAACTATGGCACCTTCCCTGAGCCGAGCCTGTGTTCAGTACAAGTGTGTAAGTGTAAATGAAAATCTCCACAGGAACTTGTCGTTGAGCCTTCCTTCCTGGGGTGTGTGGTGCCACGGGCCAGCTGGCTGTGCGAAGCAGCCTTTGTTTCTTTGATGAGGAACGTTCAAGCTAACAGCTTCTCTCTTCTTTGCAGCATGATCTATGTGCTGGTGAGCTCTTAGAACAACACACAGAAGCACTGGTCTGGTTACATGCATGCAGAAGCCACCACGAGAAGGGAGTCTATCGGCAAGATCCTGTTTCCAAGAGTAGCCTATGGAATCTGATCAGTTTCTTTAGAAATGACTCTTTATTTTTTAAATGTTTCCACATTTTTGCTTGTGGAAAGACTGTTTTCATATGTTATACTTGGATAAAGAATTTAAGTGGAATTACGTATAAATTAATATAAAATGATTACCTCTGGTGTTAACAGGTGGAGCTTGCACTCCTTCAGGAACAGCCACAGTCCTTTGAACAAGCGCATTAATTACTGACCGTCCTCAGTCCCTGGGAAGCTTTTGTGTATAGGAACCTGTATGGCTCATTTCAGTTTATTTTCCTGGGATGCCGGGAGTCAAACTTAGGACCTCACGCTTGCCAGGCAGGCGCTGCGCTACTGAGCTACTTCTCTGGCCCCATTTTGGTTTATTGAAATGCCATCTTATTATAGATTAGCTGTAGATAATCAGGTGCTTCTGATGAAGTGAAAATGTATATCTGACTTGTAGGAAACTTGACAGGTTTCCTCATTTATCATGTAGATGATTATATCTGGATACATTTACAAAAATAAGAGTGGGATTTTTTCCCCCTTTGACTTGAATATTCTTCCTGTATAGTGCATGAATGAGAGATTTCCCTTGTTTCCATCAGAGTAATATACCTGCTTTAATTCTTAAATATAAGTGAACATGATATAAAATATATACTGACTTACTTGTGAAGAATGCATTTAAAGCTATTTTAAATGTGTTTTTATTTGTAAGACATTACTTATTAAGAATCTGGTTATATTATGCTTACTGTTCCAATATGGTGGGAAAGGTATTCTTAAGACTTTGCAAGTACCTTAGATTTTCAAATCTGAGAGAGAAAATTACTGTTTCTTTAGTGCAATAAAATAAAACTGAAATTAAGACTCACTTTGCATTGGCGTAAAGATTACATGTAGCTGTTTCTCACATGTGTCTAATCCCCAATAAAGACATGGTACTGCATGTTTTATGTTTTTAAGGGAATTATTATACTGTAGTTTTATCGTACCAGATGTAAACAGGAATTCTAAATGCCAAGCACCTTACCCTTTATCATTGGAGAACATTGGTAACTGTTGATGGCATAGTTCTCTTGCCAGTTAAAAAAAACAGTGGCTTGTAAAATGTTTAAATTTTGTTTTCCTTTTTGACAGCTGGATTGAGAGTAAAGTGATGGGCAAATTGGAGTGTTTGTTCCTGCTAGCGAAACAGGGACATTAGGGCATGCGTGTCTGCTGGGTGTGCTTTGCTGGGTAATGAGTGAGGGAGTCAAGGTCTGTGGCAGTGATGGGAGTGGTGCAGAAGTCTTACACAGAGTATCAAAGAAGGAAAGTGTGTAAGAGTTCCTGTAATGACCAAGCGAATTCACAGATGTGCTTGTGCAAGTCTTACCCTGAGAATAATAGTTGTTATTTTATTCTTTACAAATGGAAAACTGCCTTGAAATCAGATTCCCTCACCTTTGGGAGAGTAGCTGTTCTTGCTTTGGGGTTGGGTCATTGGGTGAGTGCACTGAAGAAGAGAGTGGAGCAGAGAGGGAGGAGGATCAAGTCATTTCACCACAAGGAGCTTTCTTGAAAGACTTGCATTTAGGGGCTGGGGTGCGATGAGGGAACTGAGTGTTCCTCAGATTGTGCAGTGAACTACTTCTTGAGCACTAGTTCACTCATTTCTTTTTTTTTTTTTTTTTTTTTTTTTTTTTTTTTTTTTTTTTTTTTTTTTTTTTTTTTTTTTGTCTTTTTGAGACAGGGTTTCGCTATGCAGTTGAGGCTGGTCCTGAGCTCACTTTTGTAGCCCAGGCTGGTCTCGAACTCGCACCAATCCTCCTGCCTCAGCCTCCCGAGTGCTGGGATTACAGGCATGTGCCACCACGCCTGGTGCCTAGTTCACTCAGTTTTAATTCATCTTCTAATTGTAGCCACTTGCATTTCCCTTCTTGGTCCCTGGTAATTTTGGTCCTGAGAGATCTGGTCTCACCTACGACTAACATAGGTTTCCTGGAACTGTTGTTTTCCTAATCCTGTTAGAATTTTCATGAGCACTTGCTCTGTTAGCAAATGCTAGTGGGCTGTCTTAAGTCAGCATACATCATTTTCATCTCTTCTAGAATTTTCTCTAGGATTAGTCCAAAGTTTAGTGGTTTGAAGCCACATTCTCATGCTTCCTTAATCTCTAGTGAATTCCTCCGTTCCTCAGTGATCCTTGACAGGTTCATCAGTGCACTGGTAGGCTGCCAACTCCTGGCTTTGATGGGAACAGGACTTGAGAACCTGGATGCTCTTCATGCTGTATCTACCCACCCTTGCTTTTCAGAGTTTTACAAAATTACATCACCAACCAGAATAAAGCAGAAACAGGATATTTGCATCTGACTATATCTTGCTAACTTTTCCTTGCTCTGAATGTAATTTGGTCCTCACGCGAATCTGGGCTGGCACTGGCCTCGCCTTGTGTTAGTGCTGTAGGTTCGGCTGAGATGAAGCTACCTGGGTTTCTAGTCCTTCCCCGCCTTTGTAGACACTCACAGGGCAGCGACAGCTGTGTGGAAGCACCTCCTTCCTTCTTCCGGGTACTTTTGATGTTTGCACTGCATTTCATTTAGCTCTCTAGCCCTCAGAAACCATCTTCCTCCTGTGTGCCTGTCTTCCTGCACCTAGCGTCATGCTCTGGTTGTAGCTGAACCAGCAACTCTTTGTTGCTCAGGATCTTTCAGATTCCCCTGAACTATAATTGTATAATAAATGTAGCCTGTCTAGCAGTCACTATGGAGTAATATAGGTCCTGGTCTGAGGAGATAGATGTAGGCATAGAAACTGTTGAATACCTGTATGTTCATGCTATTGATGACACTTGGTGGTTGTCTCAGTGCTTCTTTGACACCCCCTTCTACAGTAGAAGGGGCTCTGGTCTCAAGGTACAGATAAACTGCTAATTTCCTTAAAGTCTGGTTTCAACATAAAGGGAAGTATAGGTAGTGTCCAGATAACCCACTTTTAACATATATTTGTGTATCTTTTGTTTTTGTCTTTTTGAGACAGG
Source organism: Myocastor coypus (assembly GCA_004027025.1). NCBI lineage: Eukaryota > Metazoa > Chordata > Mammalia > Rodentia > Myocastoridae > Myocastor > Myocastor coypus. The sequence continues at coordinate 115,312 of PVJA010001016.1, forward strand.
GTCTCACTATGCAGTTCAGGCTGGCCTTGAGCTCACTTTTGTAGCCCGGGCTGGTCTTGAACTCAACAATGATCCTCTTGCCTCAGCCTCCCAAGTGCTAGGTTTATATGCATGGGCCACCCGGTCATATTTGTGTCTTTAAGGCATTTGTGAAACTTCACCTATTAAACCATGAACTTGGAGACCTACTAGCCAGGGTCAGGTACCCGGGTAACGGTCGCTCACCACGCAGTGTAGTTGGTGGCTTGTGACCTTCAGAAAGCTAGCGCAGTGTTTTTTGGTTCAGGTGTTACACATGCTAAGAGCTGGCACGGGGTTCTGTGCTCAAGTCAGTGTAGTTTGAAGGTGTAACATTGCATAGAAGGGAAGCAAGCCCAGGTGTATGTTGAACCTGGTGAAACTCTTGCCTTTATCTAAGTAGGGTTCAAAGAATGTTACTGGCCCAGAGCACCTGGTGACTTGTGTCTTTTTACCCTCTGTGGTGAGCTTGCATTAGGGGTGGATGTGTCCTAGCCCTCTGCTGTATATACCTACATGAGCTGCACTGAAAGGTACCATGTCATGTCACTTAGCATCTACACATGTGCATCTTTCAGTAATCTTTGTATAACTATACATGAAAATTTTCATGACAAAAATATTCTAAAACAGTGCTCCTTTTTGAAGTGGAAGAAAAATTGATAGCTCTGGAGGCTGAGACAAGGAGGATCTCTGTGAGTCCAAGGCCAGCCTGTGCTACATAGTGAGATCCTGCCTCAGCCCCTCTCCCCAAGATCAATGATTTTGCCTAATATTGTACATAAAAGCACTCCTGTTCATACTTTTTGGAAACTAATCTCAAATGATTTTAAGTGCTTTGCTCAGTCCAGTCATTGATCTGCAATCAGACCAGCAGCTAGAAGTCTCTGGTACTAGTAATGGGGTTCAGGAGGTGGCACCCCCTGAATTTCCTGTATGGTTCAATTTCTGAATATGCTGACTAGCTTTCTTATAGCAATTTTCCTTTGACTAAAATTTAGAGCTCTAAAAGTAAATGTTAAAGTAACTGCTGCTCGTTCTGTTTATTGTAGAAAATAGTTGTACCACTTAAGATGACTGATTGGTAGGATTGGAGGGTTTTGATCTGCATTAATTTTACTAATGCATGTGGTATAAGATGTAGAGACCATTTTGACATGCAAAAGAATGAATTGCTTCTCATTGTTTATTGTACAGTGCTTTTTCTGAGTATTTGCATTTCTTTGGTTGTCACATTTATGTATTCTGCAGCAGAGTGATTGATGACTGGGTAAACACTAAAAACTATTAAGAGAAACAGAATGTTGTTAGTCCCTGTGCTCTTGGTTTGTTAAAATCTAAGCTTGATGGTGCTGTACCACTGTCCAAAGAAAATACCTTGAAGTAGCCTACCTTACTCCTTAGAGCTTGCTTATTTTGCTTTTGTATATTTAATAAAAACAGTCTCAAACACTTCCTTGTGTAGTTCATGAGTAATAATTGAATGTGTGTTAATGAGCAGAATTTCGCATTGCTTGACTTTCTTAACCCCACTCTTTGGGGGGCTGTTGCACACTTCAGGCTGAGAAAAGATTTCTTCTAGAAAGTTGGGATCACATGTTAGTTCACCTTAATTGGGCAGTTATGTCAGTGATGACATGCATGTGGCTTGGAATAATTGATGTTGTTTGCTTGGTATTAAAATAGTTCAAACATTTTCAATGTAGAAGGCTTAGCATTTGCAGTGGAAATTGAGACGGGCATCAGTTTGAAAATTAAATTAGTAAAGGATTCCTCCCGAAGTATTCATAAATATGCTCTGTATTTGTATTAGGAGTTAGCATAAGATTTGCTGTTAGTTTCAGTGTCTGTAGAGTTTAACAGGTGTTGTAGTTGTATTTAGTTGTAGCATCAGAGTCATGAGGCCAATCCATTATTGTAGGTTATATTTCTAAAAGACAAAACTGTCTAGCTATAATTTTTGGCACTTATTATCAATTGCTGTCTCAGTGTACCCTGGGGCTGGGGCTGGCACAGCAAGCTGGAGATCAAACTCTGCCTGCTGCAGAATAGTGCATTTTTATTAGGAAAATGGTACTGTTTTTTCTGTACCTCTGCTCTGAGATGAAAGACACAGAGAACTTTGTCAATAAAAGCTTTAAAATATCTGCACATATACATTCAAGTTGACAGCACTAGTAGCTTTGTTTCAGTACAAATGATGCCAGAGAATGCATAAATTTCAGATGTGGTCATTTATGCAATTGGAAATTCATCTTGACACAGATCTTGCCAGTGACTCTCTGGATGACAGATAAGCATCTAGTTTTTCCCGGAACTCATGAAGATAATTATATTGCTGAAAAAAAGTAAAGATATATTGAAATACATTGTATAAGATTATAGAGCAGACAACACTAGCACGAATCAAAAATATATTTTCTAAGAACAGTTCTGCATCTTGGGCAAGAACGCATTTGCAACTAGGGGAGGTTTTTTTTACGTGGCAATAAAACTGTGAACAGTATGAAAAGCTGTTGGTTTAAAAACCTCTAAAGGTGGGGCATGGTGATGAAAGTGTAGTCCCAGTGCTGGGGAGGCTGAGGGAGGAGGACTGTTGCAAGTTTGAGACTAGCCTGGGCTACAAAGTCAGCTCAAGGCCAGCCTGAGTTGCATAGGGAGACTATGTGTCAAAAAGACATAAGACAGATACACACACACATACGCACATATGATAATTAGAACAGCTAAAAATCAAAGTAACTTGAGATACAGATGAATTTTTAGTAAACCCAGAGGATCTCTTCTTCCTTATGGGCAGGTTCAAAGGGAACAGCAAACAGTAAATAGGGGCATTAATTTTGCTAATATTTCTTTCTACAGAATAAGTACAGATATGGCGGATGGCACTGTGTGTTGTGATTAACAGTGACAGCGAGGAAAATCCATTTATAGGCTCTCCTCTGCTTTTTGTGATGATGGTTCATCTGGAATGATTTTCTTAAAAAAATAATCTTAAGCTGAATAAAAAATTTTAAATAGGTGTGAGTGAGACCACTGTGGGCTGGCCAGGAACTCATTCACCCCAGAAACCAGGCCTGATGTGTGAGTGACACCGCCCTGGGCCCACCAGAAACTCATTTGACCCAGCAACAAGGCCCAGCATGTGAGTAGAATTTCATCCATTAGACAGTCTCATTGTGGAAAACGGTGGCAGAACTCCCTGTAGAGAGGCTAGAGACTAGACCCACCCAGCTGATTCAGGAGCAGAACATCTTGCCTGAGTGGTACAGCAGATTCACCTCCAAGGGCTGCAGCAGTAAGAAGTGGGGCTCAGCAGCCAGACCCAAGCCACACCCACCTGGATGAGTTTGAATTTGGTAGATCCAGATCTGGTGCTAAGGCAAAAACTATACCGAAGCTCTACACCAAAGGTAAGAAAGCAGGACTATGCACAATGACAAAGAGAAGGACCAAAATGCACTCTTAGGTCCTGAGTCCACCCCAAGCAAATCCAGGAGACAATAGCTTAGAAGAAATTGGATATCACACACCTGAAATCTCTGAGATGATAGCATCTGAATTAAAGAAACAACTTCAGGAAGATAGAGAGGAAATGGGATCAGAAATAGTTTCTGAAGTAAAAAAAGAACTGTAATGAAAGCACTAAGTACTTCTAAAGAAGTCACTGATAAAAAAAGGAGAGTAGAAAAATGATGGAATCCTTGAATAAGCAATATAGGAAAGTAATAGAATGCATGAGGCAGATTCAAAGTGCTATACAGGAACTTGAAACCTCAATCAGAAGCTGGCAAACTTGTTTCAATGAAAGTGAAAAGGTATGAAAAGATCTCTTAAAAACAATTAGGATGCAGGGAAAAAATTCAACATCTGGGAGACGATGCAAAGATGAACAGTGTGAGACTAACCGGCATCAGTGAGAAAGAAGGAGTCAATACAATGATATAAAAAGAATATGGGCAGAATTAATAGCAGAAAACTTCCCAAGTATGGGAAAACAATCTGACATTCAGGTAACTGAAGCATATAGAACTCCAAATAACATCAACCTAAAACCACACCCAGACATAATAAAATCCCAGAAAGTCAGCACAGTATACTAAAAGCCATTAGAGAAAAGAAAAGATCACATTTAAAGGAAATCCCATTAGAGTAACTTGACAGATTTCACAAACCATCAAGTCAAGAAGAGCATGGAGCAAAGTACTACAAGTCTTGCAAGAAAACAAATTCTAACCCAGACTGACATATCCTGCAAAACTCTTTCAGGTATAATGGAGAAGTAAAATAATTTCATGACAACAATTATAAAATTTCATGATGACAAAGCCAATTGTGCACAGTTTACTAAAACATATTCTAGAGAGGGATCAAAATGACAACTCCATGAAGGAAAACGGAAAGAACACAACAAACGGCAAACAAACAGGAGAAAAAGAGGTATACAGCATATTCTACAAATAGACTTCTATGCCTTATGGGCCATAATTCCATCTGGGTCTACAGGGTTGATATCAAGGAAATAGCAGTGGCTCAGCCCCACAAGTGACACCTGGCCACTAGTAAGTGACATGGACATTGTCCATGTACATGACATACTAGAACTTTGTGCAATATCCTATTCCCAAACTGTTAGACGTTCTGGTCATATATTTGCCATTCCAGTATTTGTTATGTTTTTAGAAATTCTTTACTACAATGGAAACTTTTTCTTAGTTGGTATTTTTTCTATATATTAACCTATTCAAATACTATGTGAATTAGTCTGAATTGATTACAGATTTGTACATATAATACATAACATTCTGGCCTTTTAAGTTGGACTCATGATTTGATTTTAATTTTGGAATTTTGTTTTGAAATATTTAATTTTTCATTAATTTTCTGAATGTCATTTAATGATAAATTTTGTTTTATGATTCATACTGTATCTTTGACCTACAATCTACTTTTAAAACTTGGTGTATTTTTTTTTAGTATTAGAAACTTTAAAAAGAATATATATATTACATAAAGATACATATACATGGGATACATATACAGCTACTTTCTCTTAGTTCACTGAGAATAAAAGTGTGTACTAATATTGTTATTAGAGAGGATACCAGGTCTGCATCTTGGCCTCTGAATAATTACTATGAAGACAACAATATGTATTATACTAATTATTGTAACCATCCTACTAACTTGTTTTGAAACTGTTTCATTGCTATTTTATTATTTTTCTCATTAGAATGTCTGCATCTTGTACTCTGAATAACTACTATGAAGCCAACAATATGCATTTTATTAATTATTGTGGCTGTCCAACTAACATGTTTTGAAACTGTCTCATTGGTTTTTTATTTTTATTTTTATTTTTTATTTTTTGGTCTTTTTTGAGACAGGGTCTCGCTATGCAGTTGAGGCTGGCCTTGAGCTCACTTTTATAGCCCAGGCTGGTCTCGAACTCGCACCGATCCTCCTGCCTCAGCCTCCCGAGTGCTGGGATTACAGGCGTGTGCCACCATGCCCGGCTAAGTTCATATTTTAAAATAGAAAAAAAAAAGTTTTAAATACTTGAGAGTGTAAAAAGACTTTCCTAAAGGATATTTTCACTCTGCCAATTGTCTCATTTCAAACTGCTTTGGGACCCTGACAGCGGCTGCAGTGTTTCCCAGAGGCATGGGGTAGTGGTGGTGGTGGTGGTGATGGGCCAGTCGCTCACCCAAGCCTGGGTCTCATCTTTCCAGGATTAAGGAAGGAGCACACAGACATTCTGTTGGACCATGTATGTGGTTTGTCAAAAAGAAGAAAACCTGAGCTTCCTGAATTTGAAGCATCGTGCTGTGTAGTGGATCCTCTACGCACTGCTTTGTGAATGACCTTGCTCAAGTCTGATAGGTTGTTTGGTGACTTCACGAGCAAGGACAGTAACCCACTGTGTGGCTAAGGCCCCTGGCCTTTGGGAGGATGTACTGAATGAGGCTTACAAAGCTCAAGTGTTAAAGGGAAGGTAGTTGGAAGGTGACCCACTATCTACAGCAAAAGATAATCGGCACCGCTTTAATCTGCTTTTGTTCCATGCTTCAGGGATACAGTAGGGACTCCTTTAGGTGTTTTTGGCCAAAAACCTATCCAAAAATTAACAAAAACTGAGCAGAAGTCTTAGAAGAATGAAGTGGAAAGTTGGAATTTTTTCTTTTGCTTGAAATACTGTGGTCCTTTGCAGATACAAGGTGTGTAAGCTAAATGTGAACAGAAATAAACAGGTGTGCTTTAATAGCAGCGCGCTATGGGCTTCGACCTGAGCACCCTTCTGGTTGAGGGATCATACTGCGCATGCGTGAACAGCATACCACCTCGCCACGGCCAGCAGGGCTGCTCATGTGCCTTACCTTAATGGTCTGGATGGCCCCGGAGCCTCTTACATCTCGCAGGGTGTCTATGGCTTGCTGTGGAGAGACCGTGTCAGACAGGTATAGGAGGAGGCAAGCGGCTACTACGAGAATGCAGAAGAAAACAAAACAAAAACAAAAAACAACAAAAAAAAAAAAAAAAAAAAAGAAAGAAACAGGAGTAAGGGGGCAGTGCATTTGTCATTTAATTAGACTTATCTTGGTGCTAAGGACTCTATGGTGTAACCGTTCCAAATGAATTAGACTAGGACCTAGTAGGGTGTGCTTTTTAACAGATCCAAGTAATATCTGAAATGACTGGGGTTGGAATTAAAAGCTTCTGTTTTCATTTTTTTCCTTTTGGGATAGAAGTAGCTCATACATTATATAATTCATCCATTTACTTTTTTCCCATCAACTTACTCCTTTAAAGTATGCAATGCAGTCAATTTTAACATATCCACAGACACGTAACTACCATCATGGTCTTATTTTAGAACATTTTGCGTCAAAAAGAAAGCCCTGTACCCTGTACTGTCCCCTTCCCCTGTGAACCTAATAATCCCTGCTCTAAGTGACCACTGATGTACTTTTTGATGTCACTGAAGATTTGCGTATTACAGCTATTTTCCATCAATGGGATCATATAATGTGGTCTTCTGTGACGTCTCTTACGTGTTCCAGGTTTATACTGTGTAGCAGGTATGCATTCATTTCTTTTTATGGCTGGATACTGTTCCATTGTGTGGAATGGCGATGCCATGCTGGGTTTACCCACTCATTGATTGGCGCCATGCAGAATTTCCACTCTGGCTACATTTGACTGCTGGCTGCCGTAGACACACTCCTATCCAAGTGCTTGTGTGAACGGCTTTCGGGTACACTTAGGAGTGGAACTGCTGTTTGTATGGTAGCCCTGGTTTGCTCTGAGGAAGAGATCAACTTTCCAAGGCCACAGTGTCATCTTGCATTTCTGTCAGCAGGGCGGGAGACTCACAGTTGGGAGCAGCCTCACGGCTGCTTTTAAATCCTAAGCATCCTGACTGGGCATGAAGTGACTTCCGCCATGGCTCTGGTTTGCAGGTAACTAATGACGCTGAGCAGCTTTTTCAGGTACTGTGCATTTTGTTGAGAGAAACGTTTACTTAGATCTTTTGCCCAATTTTTAAATTAGGTTGTGCTTTTATATTGAATTGTAAGGGTATATGTACTCGGTACAAGTTCTTCATCAAATATAGCTTGGAAATATTTTTTTCCCATTCCATGGGGTGCCTTCAATTCTGATTGTGACCTTTGAAACACAAAGCTTGTTAATTTTGATGTTACTCAACACTAAGAGAAAGAAATGCTACTCTAGGGAGAGTTGTTATGAACTATTTCTGGTATCCCCAGCACATTTCTATTTAAAAAAATGAATACACAATAAGTAACTTTGGCTTTTCTATAGGTTGCCTATTTAGAAGTCATGCCAAATGTGACACATGCACAGAAAGAATGCTGGGAAATAAGGGCGCGGGTGGCGAGAGTTGGACATGAGGGTGTGTGGGGTCCTCCGCACAGATCCACGTGCTTCCACCTCTAGCCCAGCTTTCTAGGGGACACACAGATCTGGAACCTTAAATGCGTTGAGTCCTGGAAAATTATACTGTGTTTTGTCTCATTTTAATACAATGTGATCATAGGGCCCAGAAAAAGGCATTTGGCTATTTTGAAGTTAAAAATAATTAATGATAAAAATGTATTTCTTACCAAGACAAGATCTCCCAAGTCCTCCATAACAGCTGAAAGGGAAACACAGTTTTGAAGCTTGTTTATTTTTATTCAATCCGAAGTTAGAAATATTTTTTTTGCCCTACCACTTGTAGCTCTTCTGCTCAGCACAGGGCCAATTTTTCACTGATTTAGCCAACCAAACGCGAACTCTGTTTGCTTACTGTAAGTATTCTGAACCCCCGCAAGGGTCCAGGTTGCCAGCACCTTGTTAGGCAACTGAGAAAGGCAGCATGTCACTAAATAGAAATCAGGCTTTTTACAAACTGTCACTTTCTTTTCCTCTTTCAGAAAAAATCTGGTGTTTCCAGGACACACGCTTTCCACCCAGTGACCCTTCATTCGTCTCCTAAGGGTTCACAGAAGTAGGTCACAGAGGCTTAAAGCAGGGGCTTCAGTCCTAGCTCTGTCCTTGGTGGGTGCGTGAGTGAGCAAGATCTCCAAGCCTGCTGGGTCTCTTCTACCTATGAAGTGGTGAGAGCATTGTTGCTTGTATGGGTGAGGCTAAAGGAGGTGGGTGCACAGCTTGGCATGCAATGAGAAGGAAATGAAGGCTGGTTACTATTAGCTAGTGATGGGAATAAAACAGTTTGGAAACAGACTTTTCCAGAAAAAGATCAACCTCAGAGCTTCAGAACTGTATTTTTAGTCATTTTCAGATTCTAAAAATCAAACCACATACATTCTGGTTTGTTTAGAGGGTGAATGAACCTAGACTTCTCATCAAGTGCTGCAGTATATGGTAGATAAAGCTGGGTATGCATCATCCTGCAGCATTTGTGGCATAGTGGGAACTGAACCTTAGTGTTATACATGACTTGGCTTCTACCAAGAGTAGCCAGAGAAATGTGGTTCTGCAACATCCACATGGACATAGATAGATCATTTCAGTGACTTTCTGCAAGATTACTACTACCTTACACTTGGAGGTACTTTCATCTTCTCTGCTTGGTGAATCCCTACTTGTCCTTCAAACCCAACTCAGTTGCCAGAACCGCAACTGCCTATGTGTCTATGGGAAGGATGCTGGGATCTTCGTGCATGTTCATGTTGTAACCTTGGCAGTGTGTTCCCCCACAGCAGGGACTGTGCCTCCCCTGTAGTCTGTAGCTGGCACACAATGGGTGATATGGGTTGAATTGTGCCCCTCAAAAGTATAAGCTGATGTTCTTATCTCTTCAAGTACCTGCGAGTGTGACCACTGGGGAACAGGGTCTTTGCAAGGGCAAGCACGCTGAGATGAGGTTATGGAGCACTGATCCCATACAGCTAGTGTCTCAGAGAAGGAGGGCTGCGTGAGACAGGGGCCCACAGGAAGCCGTGTGATGACAAGCTGCAGAGGGGAGTGATGCAGCCATGAGCCAAGGCACGCTGAGGGCTGTGGCCATGCCCAGAGGCCACAGAGAGGCAAGGGGTAGTCTGAGCTTAGGGGACACGGTATTGTTATTAACACCTTGGCTTTGGATTAACAGCCTCCAGAACAGGGAGTAAAGGTGTTGCTATGTTGTAAGTTCCCAATGTGTGGTACTTTGTCAAGGTTGCCCGAGGACACCAAGACACAGGTGGGGAGCAGTTCGCTGGCTTCTTGAAGGGCTGACAATGTCCACGCAGCACCACAGAAAGAGCACTGGCCGAGGATAGGCCAGTGCAAAGGCTTCGTAGACCTCTGTTCCTGGGAATAAACTTACAGCTGGGAAGCAGTGTGGGCAATTAAAGGCAGCGGGATAGGCAGGAATGTAATCTTCATTGAAAGGATAAAGATCGTGTATACCTGCCCAGACATCAGGCTTCCTGGGATAGAACTGCTAAGTTTCACCAAGCTGAACTAGTCTGTGGCTCTGGAGATACTTAAGTAGAGGCTGCTATCAAAAATTTATAAAAAAAATAGAAGTATTGTGAAAAATGGATCCCCAAGCTAGAAAATATTTTCCCTAGCTACATCTAATATTATTTTGTCTACATATATTTATTAGACAATTAAGCAAAGACAACTGAATCTATTTTGGTATTTTCCCTCTAGAATTAGAACTACAAGCTGGGTGTGGAGGTGCATGCCTGTCATCTCAGCACTTAGAAGACTGAGGCAGGAGGATCACTGCAAGCTCAAGGGGAGCCTGGGCTACAAAGTGAGTTCCAGGGCAGCCTGAACTGCAGAGCGAGGCCCTGTCTCAAAAGCAAGGGCGGCGCTGAGAGAGCAAGAGAGAGCTATTGAGCCAGAGAGACTGTTCAGATAGTTTGGAAACTGCAGGATGGAGGGCAGCTTCTAGTGCTTTCTTGCCAATCTCGTATGCTATAGTTCTTGCACATCAGTGTCAAGCTGGGCCACAAACAGGTGTGCTGTGGCCCAGGACTCTTGTGCTGGTAAGCACAAGGTCCTGAGTTCAATTTCCAGCACAAAAAAATAAGAAAGGAAGATCAACCCTATTGCCTTCAGAATCCTTCAGAACTGGCACTGTTAGCTGAGGTCCCTGGGCTGCAGGAGCAGGGGAGAAGGTGGCAAGAGTCACCCTGGGACTTGATGGCTAGGGGGTATAGTCTACATGCCTCTAGCACAAACCAGTGACCTGAGACGCTGGAGTTCCCCAGGTGTCAGACTGTTTAGCACCCTACCCTGTTCTGCAAAAGAGTACGTGGCTTACGAGGGTGAGAAAGGCACACTAAGCTGAAGGAAGGGAGGGGTTTCTCACTGTGGGTGGCACGCCTGCCCGCCTGCCCTCCTGCCCCTCACTCCTGGCGGCTCATTCCTGGCAGAGTGCGTGGCACCGGCCTTGTCTTCATGGTATGACATTCTGCCTACTGTCACTTTCTTCCACCTTTTCTCTCAGCTACTTCTATTTTTTTTTTTTTTTTCCCTTTAAGCTATTTTGTTGTAAATAGTTCCAATTGGTATCTTGTGCAGTAAGAATCCCATCTTATTCTGGTAGCACATTGATATCAAGTATAATTTTCAAGTCATAGTTTTTAAGATTGCTCATTGCCTAGAACTTTATTCTAAACATTTCCCACTCTACTCATTTATTGTCCCGGTCTTCAGAAGTAGGGACAATAAATACCTGGGCGCTTCCTTGGTGCTAGGCACTGGGCTAGTGCTTTCCATGCATTATGTTCTTTGCATCCTTGCAACAAAAATAAGATGTTAATAACCAAGCCATTCCAGAAGCCAGTTTGCCTGGGGTGTTTCCCACATAGTGGGCTGAGGAGAGGGGAACATACTGTATGAGGGTTTTCCGGTTGTTTCCGAGGCAGGTGGCAAGCTCCTCCATCACTTCGCAGCAGCTGGCTATGTCAGGTGTCTCTCCATCGGGGATGGGGTGATGGTGGGTGATGATTCCAGACTGCTGGTAGAAGTCCAAAAGGTTTGGGACTCTATATTTTGACAGTTCCCCTCTGGTGCAGAAAACAAATATGTCTTGTATGCCGCAGCTCTTTAGTTCTTCTGCCAATGACCAATACACACGGACACACACATACAAAACATTACAACGTTAAATATGGTTGAGAGGGAGAACATAAAGTTTCTGAAACCAGATTACAAAGAAGTGAGAATTCTGAGATTTGAAGTACCTACTGATAACAGCAGAACCAGGAGGTAAATGATTTCTGAATAAAAGTACTTTCTACTGCGTTTCAACATGGGTCCATTGTGTTGCTCTCCCTGTGAAAAATGTTTTTGCAATAAATATTGCTTTAAAATAAATTTGAAAATGTCAACTGCTCAAAAATAAAAACGGAACTCTTGAACAGGGAGCAGTGGCCTCTAATCCCAGCTACTCAGAAGGCTGAAGCAGGAGGATTGGAGGTTTGAGGATACTTGGGCAACTTAGTGAGACCCTACCTCAAAAATGAAAAGGGTTGGGGATGTGGTAAAGTTTCAACTGGCAAAATCCAAGCCACACCATCTGAAAAACCTGAAGAGGCTTGCTAGCACCTTTCCTTTCTCTTGTCTAAGTCATTCTCTGTTGTTTTACTAAACACACTATGTAGATAACATCTCCAGGTGGGACTCTGTGTTTTCCCTCAAATCTCTGCTGCGCCACATACCACTGTACATTTAACTTTATGGAGTACACTAGCTCCTTAGAAAATAAAGCACTAACTGTAGTGAGCGTACAGTACGTTGCTATTTTTACTATAGTGATAGAACCAAGAGCCTTTACTATGAGAATTGTATACACTGAAACTTTGTTAGAGCAGTAGTATAAAATGTTCTTTCCCATGGCCATGCAGATCTGTAGTGGAAAGGTGGCCAGTCAAACTTCAGAGCTGAGGATTCAGCTCAGTAGCCCAGAACTTGCCTGCCAAGTGTGAGGTCATGAGTTTGATTCTCAGTACAGGAAAGCAAAATTCAGAGATAACAGGTACAACAAATACCTGATTTTAAAGACTACACAGGCAAAACTATTGTCTCATTAATAATTTGTTTTATTCTGAAAAGCTTCTTCTATGATAATATTTAGGATATATAAGATTAAGGAAAATTTAAGATTTTGAATTAAAATCTTAACTTTAAATTAGTTAGGAGTTAAGATTCCTAACTACTTTAAAAAGGGCAGGTTGTTTCCTATTTGCCATTTGCAAAGTTGGGATAATTTCTCCTGTCAAAACTAAAGCCTGGGGCTGAGAAGATAGCTCCACAGCACACATGCCTGCCTGCCTGGCAAGTGCAAAGTCGTAAGTTCAAACCCTGGTCCTGAAAAAAAAAAAAAAACAAAAAAAACCCTGCTTGTCACATGGTTCCTAGAAATGACTCAGTCACTCTATAGGTACTGTTGCAGAGAGTTTAGGACTCTCCCAATTGATGTTTCTGTTTATATACTGTATTCCATTTAATATTTTATTGCCGAACCAGGCAGGATGATTGCTGTGAATTTCAGGTCAGCCTCAACTACATAGTGAGACACTGTCTCAAAAACAAAGAACAAACAAAAAGAGCCTTTCAGAAAAAAATCTGGAAATACCTTCTGTAAAAGACACTAAATAAATAGGACATTCCAAACTGTCCAAGATTAGTCTTCAACCAATGATTCAACTATATTTTGCTTATGACTTAAATTTTCAGTGTGCTTATCCATATGGAAATTTCCTACCATGGTGGGTGTCTAAAGCAGAAAAATCTTCATGAATACACTGCAGCTGTCAACTTACCCCTTAGCCTTTTTAAGTCTTTTCTGCTAGGTAAGCAATAAAATGTTACACACTTTTGTTTTCTGAACTGTAAGCATGTGAGTGGGACCAGGTAGCTTGAGGTACTCCAGGTCAACCAACATAAAATATTTTGAAAATTCACTCCTGTTAGTAATACACAGTAATATTTGCCAAAACTCAATTAAGCTCAAGGTGGCACTGGTACAAAGACCCTTGGGCATAAAGGGTGGCGCTAGTATGAAGACCATTGGGCATGAAAGGCTAGCTCCCACTGTGCCCTCCCAGCAGGATGTTGCCTTCATGAACTTTCTACCCAAGATGGACAATTTCACTATTTCTTCTGGGTTCCCAGCCAATGTAATTTCTATGACTACAGTCAACTCCACAGGGAACAGTATGTTCAAAGATTTGGCAGTGCCAAATCTGTTTATTGACATATGTTTTGCCTTCCTACATATTAAAACTTTAACCTTTTTATTTTTATTACTTTTAATGAGAAATAACATTGAGACAGTTTCAAAACATGTTAGTAGGCCAGGTACAATGACTGATACAATGCATATTGTTGTCTTCAAGGTAGTGTTCAGAGTACAAGATGCAGATCTGATAACTCTTCTAAACACTACTGATACAGCTATTTCTTTTCATTGAACTAAGAGAAAGTAGTTGTATACATGGAGCAATATTCCATAATAGTTGTGGGTTATCAGCAGAACTGGCAATGTTGGAAGCTGTTGACTTGAGCCTTTTACAGCTCAGGATACTAATCAGGCTTTACTTTTTATGCCTCGTGGTTAAACTTTCTGCTGGGTGATTAAGTCCAAGTTAAAGCAAGACCTATATAACAAAGCATGTAATTTTTGTATCTGACCTTGTCAGTCAAATCCCCTTGGGATTTACTTTGGAACCTTGTGCAGTGCTTTGTAGAGCTGTTGTCAGGGTCAGCTGTCTGGATGAGTCACAGCCATTGCTTGACTAGTTTGCTCTCTGTGAAAGCCTGAGAGAATGTTTTCTTTTTAGGTGACTCTCCTTAGGCACACTATACATCCTCGATCCCTGTCCTCTGTGGCCCCATAATCTCCTTGAACAGAAAATTTAGGACACCACTGAGTTACAGGATGTTACTGAACAGGTTTTCTTATGTCCTGAGTCCTCACTGACTTTGAAGGGCTAGGGCCAAAATATTGCCAATCCTTGTAGCCCTTCTTTTTCTCTAATTTTTGGTCTGCAAACTTAGGTTCTCAACCCTCCAGAAGAGAAGCTTAGTGATACTATTACTCTATTCCATAGGTACTTGAGCTTATCATCACTGTCTTTCTAAATACTAAATGCCTTAGACTTATGGAACCGGTATTTTCCGTGAATCACGAACTTCAAGCTTATAATCAGAGAAAATCAATGCCATGTTTAAGTAAATGACGAGTTCTCTGTGTCCTTCACAAATGCTTATTTACATATGAAAACAAGTTTAGAGCTTGGAACCCTAAATGAGTGAACATTTATTTTACATATTAAGAATAGTTTTTTCCTATTGAAAATGAAATTTCACCTTGTTTTTCATTTTTTATGTATTTAGTACAGAGTCTACAGGGCCTCACTATGTAGATCAGACTCCTAGTGATCCTCCTATCTTCAGCCTCCCAAGCGGGGATTATAGGCATGTGCCACCACCCCTAGTCTCAGTCTCAGGCTCAGTGTGCTCTGGGGGTGGGGCCAGCAAGGCATGCTGGGAATTGAACCCTGGTTGCTGCGTCTCCCTAAGCAAGTGCTTTACTCCACTGAGTTATCTGGCCAGCCCAGCTTGTTTTTCAAACTTTCAAAAATTTTGCTTCAGCCGGGCGTGGTGCCGCACGCCTGTAATCCTAGCACTCGGGAGGCTGAGGCAGGAGGATCGGTGCGAGTTCGAGACCAGCCTGGGCTGCAAAAGTGAGCTCAGGACCAGCCTCAACTGCATAGCGAGACCCTGTCTCAAAAAGACAAAAAAAAAAAAAAAAAAAAAAAAAAAAAAAAAAAAAAAAAAAATTTGCTTCATATTTAGACAGCTTTGTCATATTATACCTACCTGTATCTTTTTGAATATTTCTTCTAACATCTTTAAATTTGCAACCTATACATAACAAGACAAAGAGTCAGCATTTAGTCAACTTACAATGGGCATATTTAGACATATATATAGCTACTTTGGAAAATCACTCCATATGATCATTTTATGTTTCAATTCCATTTTAATGTGAATTTTATGTTCTTAGATTCTTAGGAACATAATTATTGGGACCCATAGATCTGTACCTGACCACAGCGTTCTGCATCATTGGTACCTTAGGGCTTAAGTTTTCTTGAAATAGCTAAGTCAGAAACAGAGCTCTGCAGGCAGGTCTGGAAGGGCTGAAGAGTTGGTGTAAGTTCCTCTGTAGGTCTTCTAAGAGTGAGTTCCTGCTGCTGGTCTAGGGGCTTCTCTTCATGTGTAGTATGATTTATTAGCTGGCCAAACCTGGCCTCAGGGTATGACAGGAAGTCCATGGAAGTGTACCTACGTGTACCTACCTGGGAGAGCACATAAACCGAGAAACTGAGAGCAGTTCACCTGTGACAGTGGCAGCCTGGAAAGAGAAATTTGTCAAGATTACTTTTTTTTTGTTTCTCTATCTCTTTTTTCTTTTTTATTTATTTATTTATTTTTTGTTTATTTATATATTTTTATTTAAGGTAGGTGTTGCTATGTAGTTCCGGATGGCCCTGAACTTGCTTTGTAGCCCAGGCTGGCCTCAAAGAGTGATTCTCCTGCCTCACCTCCAGAGTGCTGGAATTACAGGTGTGCATTACCATTCCTGGCTGTGACTTTTATCTTTTTTTTTTTTTTTTTTTTTGGTGGGATCAGGGTTCAAACTCATGACCTTATACTTGCCAGGCAGGCACTTGTGCCATGGAGCTATCTCCCCAGCCCCTGACTTTTATCTTAATGTCTGCTGATAGAGGCATTACTGTGGCAAATAGTTATATTATCTGAGATTTAGTAACTTAATTTATATTTGGTATGCTATTTTTAGAAAGTGATTGAGTTTTTTTTTTTGTGGTAAGGTACTGGGGATTGAACTCAGGACCCTGTGCTTGCCAGGCAGACGCTTATTCTACTAAGCTATCTCCCCAGCCCTGGTATGCTATTTTTGTCTTAAAAAGAATAAGTAGATTTTGGTGGGAGATCATTTCAAAATCTTATCTCTACTCTTCTCTTAACTTGTTCCCATTATGATATCTGTGTTTTTAAAAGCCTTATTCTGTATCACAGATAGTCTCTTAAAGAGTTCATTTAATAAATTCAGTATGGACTATGGACGTCACAGGCAGTGGCACAAAATCGACTGTCTTAGCTCCCAGTCAGAAAGGCTAACGCACCAGGAGATTTGAATCGGTGTCTGTTCATCTTCAGTAGGCTCTTCGTCTGAGGAGTCAAACTCACTTGCCTGTATTGAAATAGACTTTAAAGAACAGTTATGTTACAGAGCTGTAAAGAATACTGATGTCCACCTTTAGCACAGCTTTGCTTTGCTTAAATACCCACTGAACTCCTATTTGCAGTTTATTCAGTTGTCAGTTTGAATTTACCCAAGAAACCAGCAATTTCAAAAAGAAATGATTTCCATTGGCTATCTTATTAATAGCTATACCAGTGCAGAGTGAAAGGAGAGTGGGCCTGGGAACTATGAACTCTGGTTTCAAATCATGGTTTTGATATAACCACAGTTATTTTATTTGAGACAGGTTCTCACAAGGTAGTGCAGGCTGACCTTGAACTCACAGTGATCCTCCTGCCTCAGCCTCCCAAGTGCTAGGATTACAGGTGCACACTAACACACCCAGCTCAGATAAACTGCTTTAAATGACAGTTTCCTTCAACTATCAAGTGAGGAGATTTGATCACCAGCTCCCAATCATTTCTTAGATTCTCATTTGCCATGCTGTGAAGACGCAGAGATCTGCTGTTGTATAGGCAATGTGTGTACATGGACTGCAGGAAAAGAGTCCACGTGGGATAGAAGCAGGAACCCTGCGCTGTGGGGCAGAGAAAGGAGGGACAGGCCAGCTAGGAGTCGCAGAGGGCTGTACAGAGGAGACGCTCAAATTGGGTTCTGAAGGAGGTGCAGGAGGCTTCTGGGCTGGGGTAGAAGACACTAAGGTATTTAGGAACCATGAGATCAAAGTTATGGCCAAAGTACTGGCAGATCAAAGTTATGTACAAAGAACTGGCGGAGGCAGAGACTCGGCTGGTGGAGGTTCTATTTGTCCTAAGGCTCAAACGCAAAACAAAACAATAAAACCCATACAGCTGAGCAGCCACCAGCCACAGTAGGGAAGGGTGGGTGAACAGCCTGTGGCTGCCTTCATGCGTCGCAGGACTAATGCCATGGAACGAGGGACAACTGCCAGACTCTTCCTTGGAACTTAAGGACCAAAACAAAAACATAACCTTTTCTTTACTCCCTAGTTGGAACCAACCGATGGAAAAGATACTGGAATGGGAATGAAGATCAAAACGTTCGTTTCACTGGTGCCAAATGGAGGATGTAGCCTAAGCTGTGGCCAAATGAATGTGTCACTTCTTCACCCCAGACTTAGAGTGAAGCACCCTGTCACAGGCCTTGATGGACACCGCGGGTTTCTGTGTGTCAGTGACCAGAAAGTGTCTTCAGGAGGCCGGCAGGCAGAGCCAAGCGAGAGAAGAGAAGGCAACTTTGGGCTGCTTGTGCCCCGCGCTGGGGATCGGACAAGATAAATACTCTTCCCTCCAGGAGGACATGTGGAGCAGGAGGTCAGGATTAAGGACAGCTGACGTCCTCCTATGTAACGGGGATTAGCAGGTATCATCGCCGAGCGCCTGTCCAGCCCTGGAGCTGTATTCTACCAGGGCCCTGGTTGTCCCTTGCTGATCACAGGACACGATCATCAATCATGTCTACCGTGGTTTTGAGCTGCTCTGGATCTACCTGCAAGGCCTCACTAGGCTGCCAACCCTGGTAGCAGATGGCCAGAGTCAGCAGCTGGCTGGCGTGTTTTATTTTTTCCCCTTTAAAGCAATTTTTTACGAATCAAGACTTTTAAGTTTGTGTGGCCGCTACCCCACGTAAGGCTGCTGTGCCTCAGTTTTCTCGGGGTCGCGATCCTGCTCCGCAAATCTTGTGCTGCACCGGTGCGGGAAACACCATCTCCCAGGCCCACAGAACGGTTACTGCGCGAGTCGGGTCGCAACCGGGTGCGGGATACTAGCACTGCCCCAGAACAGTCCCCGCAGTTCCTCTCGTTCCAGCCCCTTCCCGTCAGACTCACCGGTTTCATCGCTAGCAGCTGCCGCCGGGACCTCCGCAGCCTCCTTCCGCAACACCGCTGCTCAGCCGCTGCAGGGCCCCGAGACCGCCCATCCCCGCAGCTCATTGGTACATCGTTGGGGGAAGTTGTGCACGGCGTCTTTTAGTAACCAATCAAAGCCTCGTCTTGTTTCTTACTCCGCCTTTGGGTTCAGCCTTTAACTGTTCATTGGTTCTAACGGGGCCTTTGAAAGACGCGCGGGAGGAGGTCCCTGTAGGATGTTGATTGGCTGGAGGGATTTCTCCTCGCGCCAATTAAGAGCGCGGAGGGCTCAAGAGACCGGGAGAGGGTGGAATAAGGGTCGGGGAGAAAGCGTCTCCTAGCAGCCACAGGGCTTTGGGACGCTTTGGCAGGAGCCTTATTGGTACAGCATTTGCTTTTCCTAAAGGTTTTTTTTTTTTTTTTTTTTTTTTAGAGGGCATAGTGGTAGTGCGGAGCACTTTATTGATGCGTTCACATGAAAACGCATCCTATGGACTTTGTAAGTAGAATCATATCTCATAAGCACTATGATAAAGACTAAAAATCCAGAGTATAAGCATGTTTTATATGCTCATTTTATGCTCTTTGTCATTTCATGATCTAAGCAGGATATCCCTATTCAAAGTCCCAGGCTTAACCAGTTAAGTTCCACTAACCATAGAGTTCTATCTTAGAAAGTCAAGTGATCGCCTCAGTTTCTGTATGACGCTTTCTGTTCTGGCTCCAGACGTAATCCAGGTCAGCTCAACAGTGGCCGATAAAGCTGAAACCTCCCAGGGTGAGACAGTGCCATGACTGAGCACAGACATAGAAGTACGATCCCGGAGGACCGCACATGGCACCGCGGGAAACAATGTAGGATTGGTAGGCACCCCACGCAGGACACTGGTTGACCAAGCAGTAAGGAAAAGCACACCGAAGTGGCCTCCCACTGTGTGGCCGACCACCCTAAAACTCACTCTAAATAATTCAGTCAGTCCTTGGTTTTACAGGGAGTTTCAGAGACATTCATCTCTGAATAGTTTTGTTGGCTCATGACATCATATGGGTGGCATTTATTGTGACTGCAGGCTCAGGAATCAATTGGGCTTCACAGCAGTGACAGCAGCTAGGAAAGACAGCATGGAGAGTTTCTCCGAGGAAGTCAGGGATGCTTCTAGAAACAGTTCTCAAGCAAAGGTCATGAATGTTCTCACTGCCTACCTCTCCTTGTATAGTCTCAGGTTCCAGGATTTGTCTTCTGTCTCTAAAAACCCATGTTTTCTGTTTAGTAGTTGTTATCTTCCCTCTCCTCTTTTTTTCCCCCTCCTAATTCCTTGTTATTTTCCTTTGGACCTTTGCGTGAAAGATTATATGCAAGGGGACAAAAACTTTTTTGCAACAAAATATTTTTATAACACTTACCTAGAAAGGCACAACATGTTCAGAAATAAGTTAGGGTGGAATCCTGAATGCTCAGAAAGTTGCAACACGAATTTATCTAGCATGAGCTAACACAGCCTTGACCTTCCTTATCCTGATCGTTTATTTCATGCACAGCCTAGGGAAAAGCCATTCCCTCTCTGGGAATAGCTGTGCTGAATAATTCAATGCCTGGAAAGGTGTGTGTGGGAGAACAGGGAGGGTAGAAGAGTCAGGCTGGAGACTCACCGTGGAAAACTGCAGCTAATTCAGAAAGTCAAGCACAGGTCAAGGGAAGTCAAATATTCCTAGAGTGGGCCAAGAGTCTGATCTATCAGGAATGGCAGAGAAGTCACAGTCACTGGGGTGTGCCCTCCCCAGCAGGTAGCTATTGGCAGCCAAATTCTATTGGTCTTGGTATTGAAAATGCAAAGCCAAGTAGCAGCTCAGTTTCAGGAGGTCCTGTCAGGAAGTGAGCCTCCTTCTGTGAGCACCTGTATGCAAGCCACGTGGTCCAGCTGAAGCCATGCCATTTTCATGGCTCCCGTCCACTTTGAGGGCTGTGCCCATCTGTTCTGGTCTCCAACCTGGAGTCTCATTCATGGAACCTGTGTGCTAATTCAGCACAACCTATGGGGGCGCAGATATGGCCTATCATACACGGTATAAGGTTTTAGCTTAAAGCCTAAGGAATTAAGAGAGGGAATTCAAGATTTTAGTGAAAGGCAAAGGCATTTCATAGAAGCAGCAAAGGGCCAGATAGCCCTGCTCCAAGCCCAAGAGGCGAGGCTTCTCAGATTTCTTTTCTATCATGGGGATTCATTCAGGCCTTTTCTAAAATATGCACATTGGGCCAGAAGGTCACTGGTCTCTCTGAAGGTTAAGCATTTGACTTTGTGAGTTTTTACCAAACTCAAATCGATCATAAAATTAAAAAAGAGGAATCAAAAAATATCATTAAGAAGTACAAATTCTCTATATCTAAACAATACCAATAGATTTAATTTAAAAAAGTAAAATTCTGAAGGTATGTGTCCATCTGGAGGTCGATTCTATTTGTATGTTGCCACCTACTTCCCCATGGCTCTAGTAGGGAAAAACAGTGAAAACCACTGGTTACAGAGACTGGTTTTGTTTTCAGTGGTACAAGTGTTTACATGCCACCCATCAGTGGGAAGGTCAAAAGCACTCTGCCCTGATAATACTTTTTCTTTGTAACTTTCCTTGGCTGAGTTAATCCTGCTAGCATCATGAAATTACAAGCTTATAGCATTTTTTTTTCTTTTGAGACAGGGTCTTGCTGTACAGTTCAGGCTGGCTTTGAGCTCACTTTTGTAGCCCAGGCTGGTCTCAAACTCACAATGATCCTCCTGCCTCAGCCTCCGCTTATAGCATTTTAAGAAACATATTTGTTACAGGGTCTCACTGCACAGCTCGGACTTATAGTGATCCTTGTGTTTTCAGCCTCTCCAGGGCTGGGGTTACAGGCCTGCACCACTGTCCCTGGTCTTGTGGCTGGCTCGGCACATCTGGGGACAGGGCCTGTGTGGCATGTGTTGCTGGTGGAACCCTGGTCTCTGTGCTCACCTAAGCAGGTGCTTAGTCTGCTGAGCTATCTCACTGGCCCACACATAACATTTTGCATCATTTTTAAAAACAGATCCAAATGTGCTAGCATAAAACACCAAGCTATTTTCAAGAATTGCTTTTTTCCTACCTGTACATTTATTCTTCTGTCACTGCCTTCAGCAGCTGTGTGGTTAACAGTGTAGCCCTCAGGAAAGATTTTTGGCTCAGGATACAGGACAAAGGTAGTAGAGTGACAAGAGTGACAGCTACTGCAGTGGCACTGCGTGGGGTGCAAGAACTGGCTGGCTGGCTAGAGAGTCCCTCAACCCCTTGGTTTATTTAAAACTTTGCTCTATCTCAAGAAACTGATATAATGTTTTCCTTCCAGATTGGAGAAAAGAACAACGTATCAAAAATCTCACCTGTGGGCATTTTTGAGCCCTTTCCCCCCTCAAGCTGAAGGGAGAACAAAACCCAAAGTGTCATGAGAACTGCTATTCACCCTAACTTTAGCCAATGGCCCATGGAACCTACTCTGCTGGGTCTGGAGCTATCGATCACTTAAAAATGCCACAGGTTGGTTTTAGCACCTGGTATCCAGCAGCCCTGCTCTTGGGTACCCTGGGGAGCTCTGTAGCCATCCAGCTTTAAAAGTTTGTCTCTCTTTCCTATTGATTCTTCCTTTTCCTCAAGAATGCTTACATCCTGTTTCAGTGAGTCAAAGCTGTTCTGACATGACCTACTTCTGGTGTAGCAGAAAATGCCCCCTTCCCAGCCTGGTGTGCTTCATTTCCCTGGTAACAGTTCCTGTTGCAGTTCTGGTTGCTCCTGTCTCTTGGAAACGGCTGGTCACTGTGACCTACAGCTGGTCACTATGAGGCATATTGTAAGTTAAAGATAGCCAAGTACTCTGGCTCTGTTCTTCCCCTTTCAACTCCATAAAAGCCACTCTCCCTGGGACTTTGTGGCCTGACATTCTGAGGAACAACTGGTTCCTGGTCAGTGCCCATCTGATGCTGAATAAATCTGCCTGCAAATCCTTGGTGTCACTCTGATGTTTTTTCTTGCCCTTTCGGTAACATCTCCAGTCCTAATGACAGAAAACAGCATTCTGGAGGTTCCCGAGGGATCGCAGTGCAGATTCAGTTTCCTGATTGGGCTTGGAGCTGTCACGCTGTGGGCAGCTCTAAGTGTTGGGAAGCCTGCTGGTATTGGAAATCTGTTCTGTGACTCTATAGGTGTTGCCTGCATCGCGCATGCATGCTGCACTGTCTACCGTCGCGCTGTGCCTTGCTCTTCGACATAAGCGACACTCTCAGTCAGTGTTCATCCTGCAGTTACGTTTGTCACTTGGCATACACACACTTGGCAAAAATCAACAGCGCAGTCATGAGCATGGACTGTCCCTGGAATTCGTCAGTGCTCCTCAGAGTGCAGAACCACTTCTATGGTGTAATGTGGAAACTGGTTTTATTGTCCTTCTCCAAGAACTTTGACATTGTTGACATATTCTGTTATGTATTTATTTTTTCATCAATTTATGTTATTATATTTATGATATAATTTATCTGTAATTCCATTTATTTATTTATTTATTTATTTGTCTGTCTATTTGAGACAAGAGTCTCACTATGCAGTTCAGGCTGGACTTGAGCTCACTTTTGTAGCCCAGGCTGGTCTCGAACTTGCCTCAGCCTCCCAAGTGCTGGGATTACAGGCATGTGCCACCACGCCTGGCTCCCCTTATTTGTTTTCCTTGGTTTTAATTTCTTAATTTTTAGCTTCTTGAGAAAGATGATGTATTAGGTATATATTGCTATAAAACATATTATCCCAAATGTAGTAATGGAAAAATATTCTCATTTCCTTTTTTAATCAATCTTTTTCTATTTCATTCCTTTTTCTAACTTCTTTATTCTTTTTCAGTTTTCCACCTTTTCCTCCTCTCTTAGCTGATTCAAAGATATGACTGAAAAAAGGACTTCAAAGAGGGTGCAAGTTGATAACCCAAAAGCCAGGTCAGGTCTGTAGTTATGTTGTGTTTTGCTTTTGTTGTTGTTGTTTTTTTAAGAATTATTTTTTTTCTTGTTTCAGAACTTTTGTTTGTTTATTTATTTTTATGGCTGGCTCAGCCTGCACCAAGGGCAGGGCTGGCACAGACTGTGGTGCCAGGGATCGAATCTTGGTCCCTGAAGCCGCCCAAGCTTTCCTAAGCAGGCACTTTAGACCACTAAGCCATCCTGCTGGGCCCTTTTTTTTTTTTTTT
>PVJA010001017.1:0-21228 GCA_004027025.1 Myocastor coypus
TTGTAAGCTATTCTTCCAAACACTTGGGAAAGTTACTCAACAAAAAATGTTGAGTGATTCAAAAGAGGCTGCATGAGTTAATAATACATAAGAAACAATAATAATCACTACTCCAAAAGAAACTTTCAAAATATTGTTTGCCCAGTGGCTAAATTCATGCTAGAATTTTGAAATGGAGAGTCAAGAAAAAAATACAAATTGTTAGCTCAAAATTGAACTACATTTTGCCTCACCATTGAGCTCAATATTATTGCAATAGTCTCAGTCTTTGTGATTTCCTGTCACACTACAGCCTTAGATAAATTAAAATACTTGTGTATAATAGCGCTATTTTGTAGGTAGAAGAAAACATCTGATACTGAACAGCATGAAATGGTGACTGTAAAACTCAAACAAGAAACAGAAGCTAGCTATCCAATAATCCTCATCTAATGCATTAGTGCATCACCCATAAAGATGACTCTTGCATACTAACTCTTCTGTGCAAAACTTTCAAAGTGTACTCCAACCTTCAGGGAACTCCTCTAACTGCCAAACCCACAAGTACAGGGAACACACGTATGAGTCAGAAAGTCTTGGACATGCAGGTGATGTTCTTGCAATGAGAAGACTTTTATATTCTTTCCATATCAAATCTCTTAACTACTTTCTATAAGATTCTCTTCAGTGACCATGTATGAAATTTCCATGATCACATCCAAAGCCAAATGTGTTTCCCTAAGTCTAGACTTCAGTTTCCACTTGTGTTCTGTAGAACATCGCTTTCCTAATTATAATTTATTTCATGCATAACTGATTTTTTTCTGCTTACTACATTTTATCCTTGAACATGTATATACTATTGTTTTATATTTAGACCATCTTTGATCAAACTATGATGTGATACATAACTGTATGCTATTTTCTCAGGAAGCATGCAAAAGAAACCAACATCCAAAACCTTATTCTGACTATTTTAGGGTGTGTCCTCATAATAAATCTGTTCAAAAGAAGTAGAAAAAACAAGTGGAAATAGTAAAGTTTCCAAAAGCCACATTTTACAAGTTAAACCTTAATGTGGTAAAGTGTTGATAACATTTTATGTAAGCCAACATATGCAATAATAGGAATGTTATAGGAAAATTATTTGGGAGACTGGGGATATAGTTAAGTAGCATAAGCACATGCCCGGCAAGTGCAAGGTCTTAAGTTTAATACCCAGTTCCGGAAAAAGAAAGCAAACACCATTTTGGGCTGGGGAGATAGCTCCGTTGCACAAGTGTCTGCCTGGCAAGTGCAAGGCTATGAGTTTGAACCCTGGTCCTGCAAAAAAAAAAAAAAAAAAGGAAAGAAAGAAAGGAAGGAAGGAAGGAAGGAAGGAAGGAAGGAAGGGGAAGGGAAGGGAAGGGAAGGGAAGAGAAGAGAAGAGAAGAGAAAAAAAAAAGAAAAGAGAAGAAAAGAAAAGAAAAGAAAAGAAAAGAAAAAAGAAAAGAAAATTATTTGGAAGCCAGGCCTGGTGGTGCATGTCTGTAATCCCAGCACTTGGGAGGCTGAGGCAGGAGGATCACTATGCGTTCGAGACCAGCCTGGGCTACAAAAGTGAGCTCAAGGCCAGCCTGAACTGCATAGTGAGACCCTGTCTCAAAAAGACAAAGAAAAAATTATTATTTGGAAAATATGTGTATTTTCTTGTACTGTCTATGTATGTAATTCATTTCACCATTTTGGTGAAAATGGCTATATATGTACTTGTATGAGGAAGATGACTGTGATTACTTTTGTCACCTGAAGTGGAATTTGTGCACAGAAGTCATCTTTTATTGAATCCTTCGGTTTGCAAACTGAATTATTTGCAAACAAAAGCATTCATGAACTAATGTATTATTACTATATTGGGGATGTTTGCATAAGCAAATACAGGGCATTGACCATCACAAAAATGCACAGGCACCAGCACTTGGGAGGCTGAGGCAGGAGGATCAGTGTGAGTTCGAGACCAGCCTGGGCTACAAAAGTGAGCGCAGGACCAGCCTCAACTGCATAGCGAGACCCTGTCTCAAAAAGACAAAAAAAAAAAAAAAAAAATGCACAGGCATATATGGACAATACTGTGGGTTCAGATGCAGACTTTTGTAGTCAAGCTATCGTGTACGAAGTATATGACTTCTTAATGGATATAAAGATTGTGTTTATACTACACCGTGTTGAGTTTTCAATATCTGTATGTCTCAATATGTGTATACCTTAATAATTTATAAATAAAAATGCTAATAACCATCTGACCCTTCAGTAGGACATAATCTTCTGTGATGGGGCTCGATACTGTATCAGTTTTCATAGTTACTGATTAAAGAAGAGATGACTGCTGAAGTAGAAACAACTGTGGAATTTTCTGGAAATAAAACATCATGACAAAAGAAACGCCCATTTCTTTAATTCTCAAAACTGATTTTCTTTATAAACTTGATTTCCTGCCAAATGGAACAATACTTTTAATGCTGTTTGCCCGTGTATTTTTATTTCTCTCATGAATAATGAGAATAGACATTTTCTATCCCTTTGAGGAAAAATAGCAACTTACTTTCTTTGAATCTTGTATTTTTCAAAGTCAATTTTGGTCACCCATTTTTCTATCAAAATTAAAAACAGCTTATAATATGGATACACATTTCCTTGTGGATTATGTCAAAAGCTTGCTTTCTATCATTAATGGTATTTATGCAAAATTTTTATTTTATTTATTTATTTATTTTTTTTCAGGACTAGGGTTCAAACTCATGACCTTACCCTTGCCAGGCAGGCACTTGTGCCATGGAGCTATCTCCGCAGTCCCAAAATTTTTATTTTATTCTGAACTTTTTTCTGTATTTCACAGTTACATATATATTTATTTTACTTTTAGGACTTTGTGTCATGTTTGTAGAAACTTTCTTTGCTCTAGTTTTTTTTTTTTTTAATTTTTTATTTTATTTATTTTTTTCTTGTTTCAGAACCTTTGTTTGTTTATTTACTCACTTTTATGGCCAGCTCAGCCCACTCCGAGGGCAGGGCTGGCGCAGCATGTGGTGCCGGGGATCGAACCGCAGTCCCTGAAGCCGCCCAAGCCTTTCCCAAGCAGGCGCTTAAGACCACTGAGCCATCCCACCGGGCCCCTTTTTGGTCTTTTTGAGACAGGGTCTTGTTACGCAGTTCAGGCTGGCCTTGAGCTCACTCTTGTAGCCCAGGCTGGTCTCAAACTCGCACTGATCCTGTCTCACCCTCCCAAGTGCTGCGATTACAGGTGTGTGCCACTACTCACAGCTGTGGTGGTTGTTTTAAAAAGCAAAGTTCTTTTTTTTTTTTTTTTGGTCTTTTTTGAGACAGGGTCTTGTTATGCAGCTCAGGCTGCCCTTGAGCTCACTTTTGTAGCCCAGGCTGGTCTTGAACTCATACCGATCCTCCTGCCTCAGCCTCCCGAGTGCTGGGATTACAGGCGTGCACCACCACGCCCGGCTCTTTGCTCTAGTTTTAAAAATAATTTTCCTCATGTTTTCTATGAGGAATGTGATTTTCTTGTACTATAAACTTGCATATGTGACTATATATGTATGTGTGTATGTATGTGTATGTCAGTAAAGGGGTTCAAATGAATTATCTCCATTTATTTATATTTTTGTGAGTACGAGGTAATATATCATTCTTATTTTGTTATATTTAGAGTTTTTAGAAAATGTCTTTTAGCTTTAAAAAAGATATACTAAATTTTCCCTTTTTACTTGCTGATTGTACATGTCACTTTTATTAACTTGTTATATTATCTTGGTTTATTTCTAGAATTTGTATCATGTTTTCAGATGGATAACATTATTCATTCACTATTAATACACTGTCTTAATCTTTAAAAATTGCTTTTGTACCCAATTTAAAAATAATTCTCCTTGTTTTCGGCCTGTAATCAAACTGCTATTTACTATCTTCTTTGATTCCTGATTGTTTGCTCAGGCAGCTTGTCCTGGCAGACTACAAGCTTTCTTTACAGGCCATTTTTTGAAAATTGTTCTAAGTAATACCATACTAAACTACAACTTATAGTATTCTAGCTACGTTCTCTTTTCAGATAAAAATCCATACCTTTTATGAGTATCAGTGAAGGGGTTCTGAATGAAGTATGAATAGCTGAATGAGGGTATAATTATGAAACAGTTTTGCTCTATAATTTTGCCTTCAATTTTGTGATTATGTTTAGTATACTGTAGTAATATAGATATGGCAATGATCATATCTTCTAGCAATTTTCAGATATATTATTCTGACACAAACCAAATTAAAATTGAATTGCATACTTTGCCATTTCCTACCTGCTCCTAAAATTTTGAGTAAGGGGACACAGTGCCCTTGAATATGTTCTTACTGAAAAGTCATCTAAATTACTTCGAATCTGTATCTTTCCTCATCCACTTGGGGAAGAAGAGGAAAGTCAGAGCATTCTACTCTATAATTGATCACTTATTTGACATTCTTTTCATTTACAGGTGAAAATAGAACTCTTGATTTCCAAAACCTTGAAAATCAATTTGTCTCTCAACCTTTCACATTTCGTCACGTTACCACCAGCATCCTCTGAGTTGATTAAGACCAAATACAGCAGCTGTCTTTTATACTTCACCCTTTGTCCAACTACTACTTCCCACCCAAAAGTAACCTTTCTTTAATTATAAATGTATAGTCCAAACTCTTTCATCTTTTCAGATAGCCAAATCTCTAAATTTAGTTCCCCAAATCATTTCTTACTGGACTTCTGCTAGAACATAAAAGGTTTGCACCTACAAACTTAGCTCTTAAAATGAATTTATCATGCAGCATAGTCTTTGCATTTTAAATTATTTGTAAAGGTTGATGAAAGTGCAGCGTGAATTTGAGTAAAAAAGATTCAGTAAAAGGCACATTGCTTTAAGCCTGTAAAAGTATTTCCCCTTATTACACAATTATCCCACCACACTTGCCATTTTCTGAAACAGTTCTGGAAGCACTGATTGGTGAGTTCTTCAGGAGACGAGGTCAGTATATACTGAGTACTACTATCAAGTGCCATGCGAAGGAAAAATAGGCTTATGAACATATTATGTTGATTCTTCATCCATGTCTTATTTATCAGACATGGAATTGTGGAGCTTCCATCTTTTCCAAAATTCAAAATGATCATGAAAGGTAAACATTCTGAATCAATCAGAACACTGAGGCAGCCAGGACAGTGCAACTAAAGGCACTCACAAAAGAAGACTCTCAGAATTTCTTCAGAAGGTGATAAATACGATGGAACAAGATCATTTAAACAAAAAGATACTATTTTGAGGAGGATTCAGGCAATATATCTTCTACTGTGTTAATTGCTTTAATTTAGATCTGGGGAGATAGATTGGTAGTCTAAGCATCCATCTGCAAGGACTCAGGTTCAGCCCCTGCTACAACATGCTGGGCCAGCCTCATGCCTTGCCTGCCATGAGGTATGGTGGTGTACATCTCTAATCCCAGTACTGGTGAGGTTGAGACAGCAGGCTCACTATGCATCCAAGCTGTGTAGTGAGACCTTGTACCAAATAAAAAATAATAATAAATAATAATTAAATAATAAAAATCATCATTCTTAGATTACATATCTATTTACATAGTTAACTATGGAAATTTCCTCCCACTATAATAGCAGCCAAAATGCAGCAGAGATATTCTTTGTTTGCCACAGAAAGCTGCAAAATAGCCTCCAACCCTCCTCCAGGACCCCTCTCTTCTTCAAAAATATATTTTTGTGCCAGCCTAGTGACAAAGTTTGAGAGGCTGCCGGCTGGGAATAGCCCCACTCTTTCTATCACCATATGGATTGTCAAATCCAAATTCCCAATTGGACAACTACGTGAGTGAAAAGTGGGTTTGTTACATTGCCTTGGAGAACTTGGCAATAGTAATTATAGTAATTTACCTATTTGACTATATCTGTTTTGTTTATTGCTATATCCACTAATTCTTTAATAGTAGTTCATGAATACAAATTAAGTGAATCATTGAATAAATGACTAAATGTCTAGTTATTTCAATTCAATTTTGATTGAGTTTATATTTGTAAATCTGAGTAACTGGAACAAAAAGCACACTCATGGAAAGCACATTTAACGAATACATTTACTAATTATCTAATTTTAAAGTTTAAATTTTGAGTAAAGCAATAACTTTCTGGTTATTAGCATAAATTTAAGACATTATATGACATATGCAAGTACTGAACAGTCACTGAATTGAAGGCTGTTTGTGCAACACCAATTTAAGTTTCAAAAATCTACACTCAAGTATAGAACTCTTGTGTAATTGGCATATATTTTAGTAGAAGCTAAAGAATTATTAGTAAAATATGGAAAAAGTATGATTTTTATGGAACTATTAAATTTATTTGAAAGTCACTTGTGGCTGAGAGGGTGGTGGTCATTGTGATTGATTTGTGATCTGCCTGGTGATTATCTCAGGACACTCTGAGTGCATCTGGGGTGTGCTTGTTTCTGGCCCATTCTGATACTCTTTTCTTGGCTATTTCTTATCTACCGTGAGAGAAGTATTGCATACTCTGCCACAACCTTCTGCTACAGCGTTTCTGTCTTGGACCCGGCAGATCATAGACTGATTTCCTTCAGAATTTGAACTGAATTAAACTTCTCCTCTTTTAAGTTATGAGTATCAGTTATTCTGTCCCTCTGTGAAAATCTAGGTAATACAGAAAAGCCAGTACCAGAAAATTGGTGTTCTTGTTATGAATGCACCAAACCATGTGTTATAGAAGATTTTGGAACCGTTTCCCAGGCATAATTTGGAAAGGTTTTGAGATTTTAATGGAATAGCCATAGAATTCATTAAGTGTAGCCCAACGAGTGACTCTTACTGAAGCTCAGTAAACCAAAATGCTCATAGGAGTTGAAACACTAAAGGCTAGTCACAGGAGATTTCAGTGGGGAATAAAACTCCATTGGCATTTGGGCTAGAGATCATAGGTGTTGCATTCCGGCAGGAAAATTGTCTATATTTTGCCAATAAACTGAAACTGCATGAAAGTAAGATTAAAATCAGTGGCTAATTAATCTAGGAAAAGGTATGTCAAAAGTCCAACATTCAGCTTAACTAACTGTGGCATGAATACTTCTGTCTGTTTCTAGCCCAATTTATAATGAGAAGCAGAGGAAGATGATTAAGTAGAAAATTTGCAAAACTTACTCCTTGGCCTGAAACAGCCATATATGAAGTTGGGGCCAAAAGGGCTACGGTTATTGAAAAGATTTCCTGAAAAAGAAAGCAAGTACTTTCTATAGGAACAAAAACAAAGATTTTTTTTTTTTTAAAAAGGAAGCAAGGAAGGAAGGAAAGAAAGAAAGAAAGAAAGAAAGAAAGAAAGAAAGAAAGAAAGAAAGAAAGAAAGATGATTTAAGCATATCTCAGAAATTAGCGTGACCCAACCAACATAGGGTCCAAGGTACAAATGAGAGAACTTTCCATCTGAGAAGACAGGTTTTCCATAAAGCAAGTCCAGGGGAGATACCATGTGCAATGCAATAGGCAAGGCTTTTGAATGGCTCTGGCCAAGTGCTATGCAACTGACATCTCACCATCACACGCCCAGGAGGCTGGACCTGGAGCTTTGGGATGTTATGTTTTCCTTTGTGGGCTTATCTTTATGTTGTATCATTGGTTTATTGTTTCCTGTCCCCCATTCCACTTTTTGGAGTAGAAATGTTACTCTTGTGCTATTGTATCTTGAAAATATATAACTTCTGTAACAATTTTGTTAAATGGAGGTTTATAGCTAAACACTTGTCTCAAAAGAGACTATTTCAGTTGGACTTCTGGGATTTTGGCATAGGGTTGTGACATTGCTACTTGTATGCAGGATAATTGTATTGGGTTAGGCAAAATTATGAACTTGCATTTCTCTCTTCTGGTTTTGAGGTTAATTATGGTTTAAGAGGATGGGAAAGGAAGTTAGGGTGAAGTATCAACCTGGTTGGCCTTGAAACCAACCCAGGAGATTAGTGAAGCACATTTCTGGTTGTGCCTGGTTAGGGGATGGAAGTGTAGTCTTGGGTCCAAAGATGGTCCCTGGTCCCTTCCTCTTGTCTTGTATGTTCTCTTGATGTGCTTTGAGGTCACCATGAACTGAGCAGCTTTGCTTTGCCACACCCTTGCAACATGACTTTTCTAACTTAGTCTGAGATTAGCTGACACTGAATTTTATTAAAACATGAAGCAAATTAGACCTTTCTTTTAAAAGCTTTAGAAGTTGAGTGTTGTACAGAAACAGGAATAGTGACTAATGCAGCTGCGTGTCTAAAGTAGAGTTGCCCAATTCTCCTTTTTTCTAGCTGAAATAAAGACACAATGCCAAATTATAGGAATTGTTGCAATAGTAGAAAACATTCCACTGACAGTCTGATTGTATCTTTCAATCTTGCTCCAAATGATAACCAATACCTTTCTTTGTTTGAAAGGTTGACAGTTAAAATGTCGTTTAGATATAGTATTTTAGGGTTACAGAATATCATAGAAGCCAGTGTCTTACTAACCTAATCACTATCACTGGAGAATGTAAATAAGTTTTACAGAGTCATAAAGTGCTAAGTCTTGGTCTGAGATTAAGACCTTCTTTTCTTATTATTTAATCATTCTTTCATCTCCTACCACTGTTGATTTTAAAACTTTGATCTGTATAGGGCTACTACTTTCAGCTTTTTCTCTTAGGTTCATTTGATCACAGTTTATCAGAAAATGATACAAGTGTTTTCAGCTAACTTATAAATTTTAGAAAACAACACTATTTTTTCTCCAGATGAAGTATAATATACAAATACAAATGACTGAAAAATTTAATTAATATACTTAAAATTTGTCATGCTCAGGTAAGCATAGCATTATTTTGGCATATTTTCTTTTATCTCTTATCAAATGTCACATGACTACTTGATTGTAACTCAACAATCATTTATGTTTATCTTTCATTTTCTGCAATTTTAGCTATAACTTTTTTACCTTCCTAACTTGTGCTGAAATTAACATTGATGTTGCAGCCAATATTTCTTTATTGCTTTAAAATGACTATGTCATTTCCTCATAGTATCTTCAATGGCTTGGAAAAATGGCAATAATTTGATAGTTAAATAGCAAATACTTATTAGGATCTTATCCCTCAGTTTTGTACCATCAGTACAAAGAGAACTTCTATACAGCAAGGAAAACAGTTTAATATGCTTTTAAACAGCCAGAATTAAGTTGTTGAAACATGATTTCATAGTTACAAAAAAAATCATGAAAGTATTGAATAAGTTTTCTGAAAAGAAATATTTTAAAAGGTTCTCAAAAAATAAGTTGACAGGAACTTCCAGGAAGATGGTGGAGTGGTGGTGTGGGGAGAATCAGAGAAAGGACCTCTGAGATTTGGTGTCCAGACACTTAACTGTAACAATACAAGCAAGGTGGGTCCTGAGTGAGAGTCGAGGCCTACCAGGAGAGTGAGAAGATCCATTCCAATAAAAAAGGGGAGGTGGCAGGTGGTACTTTCTTCCTGAGCTTGGACACATTGTGTGGAAGGGGAACTTCTAACCTGCAGACACATAGTGACCATTAGAGACTCCGGAGGCCTCCATGGAGAAATGCATGAATGGAACAAAGCAATAGACACAGGTACTGTAGGGCTGCTGAATTATTCAGGTTGAGATGTCCCCCACCAGAAGGAGACTGGCTCAGACCATCTTGGAGGGGGACCAGCTAAGCTTGGAAATCAGGGTAACTGCTGGCTCAATGCAGAACTGCTCAGTGTTGAGGTCAGGTTCATATCTGCAGGAAGTCAGGAAGCCAAGCCAGGCCTTTAGGAGGAAAGTGAACTGCACATGTCTGGTTCAAGCTTCACTGTGAGGAAACCAGTGTGAATGACAGTGGAATTAAAGGACAAGGCTTGCTGGTATTATCCACCACACCACACAAAGTTACAGCTGGGTTCCTGAGATTAAACATCTTGGATCTGTACTCTGTCGACCTACAACATCTACCAGTGAGAACAGAGACATTTGTTTAGGTGGATATATATTATTTTCCTTCTCTCTTTTTTTCCCTGGATTTCATTTGTTCTTGTTTTTATATAAATGTGAACATGGTTTCTAGTTCATTTTCTGTTGTTCTAATCTGCTTTTATTTCTTCCCTTTTTCCTCCCCCTTGTCTTCTGTACCAGTTTCCTGGTTTGTGTGACCTTCCTTGTCTTCCAGCCTTGTTTGCAATCTCTTCCTCCTCTATTTCTGTATTTTTCCCCAACCCCTGTTTAAAATTTCTCCCCTGAAAGTCAAATCACTAAATGGAGGGCTTACTGTGAGTGTATAAGTTTTTGATTCATACTGGAGTTTGTCACATAACCAAAAATGTAGTACAGATGGTCAAAGGTTACCTCAGTTTGTCATTTTTAGGCAGTGTTTAATTCTATTGCTATTGCTGATTGAACACTCTAGCCAAAGTGACATCATTGCTCTAACCAGCTGTTCATCTTGGTATACCAAGAGTGAGATTATCTAAGTGTAATAAAAGATACCATAAGCTAGGCACAAAACACAGACAGAGCCTGGGACAAGTAGGCAACAAATTCTCACTCCAGTACATTGAAAAGGTAGTATCCTACAACAGCCTCAAATCCCAAAAGTCAGTTACACCTGGAGACATTTCTGCATAGTCATTTCCTAAGGGATCTAAATACTAGTAATAAAGCTATTTATCAAAAGAAATTTGCATGCATCAACATAAGAAATAAACCAAAGTGAAAAAAAAAAAAGATGAAAAGACTTAAACAAGACTCAAGTCCAGACTTCCAGCTTACCAAAGGCAAACTCAGAGGACAATGAGGTGGAATAATACAAAGGTCACTCACCTGGACTCCCTGAAGTAGTACCAGCGGGAATAACAAAGCAGATAAATGAGGCTCTACCAAGTGCAAAAATAGGCAACTAAAAAGATAGACAATTACGGGGTGAAGAAGGAGAAACAACAGGAGATATATTTAAAAATGTTCAACTTCCCTGGTTATTCAAGAGTTACAACTTAAAACAATCCTGTGATTCCATCTCAATCTAGAAAGAAATAAACCAATAACAAGTGCTAGTAGGGCTTTAGAATTGAACCTTTCTCCACTGTTGATGAGGGTATAGATCAGTGCACTACTATAGAAATTAGTGTGTGGGTTCCTCAAAAAACAAGGACTGAATATCCTGTTTGAGCTAGTTAATACCAGTATTGGTATCATTCCAAAAGAATTAAAAGCATCATACTACAGGAATATATGCACACCCATTACTACATCAATACAGTTTGTACTATCTAAATCTTGGAGACAGTCCAATGCCCATCAACACATAAATGGATGATGAAGATGTGGTTTGGTCATTCTACGGAATCTACTCAGCCATAAAGGTGAGAAAACTAGAGACTTGGGGGTAAATGGATGAATCTTGGGAATATATCCTTAAGTAAATAAATCAGACACATGTACAGATACTGATCATTACTGATGTGAGAAAATAAAAGTGTGAATAATGCTCAAAATATATAGTAGATACTATGATATTGGAAGAAAATTTTCCCGTGGAAATGTTCAAATGGGAAGGAGAGCTAGAGAGAGACAAGGGAAAGGAATGAAGGGAAACAGAGCAAATGAGAAAAAAAGGAAAAAAGAGAAAATAAGATAGGAAAAAATTACAAAAAATAGGGAAGAAAAGAGGGTGAAAAGAGTTTAGAGAAATGGGGAAGAAAAGTCATCAAGATATATACGTACAGTTACGAATTTGTATGATGAATGTAATCATTAAGCAAACCTAAAACATGCCAACAAAAGTAATTAAAAACCTAAAAGACTAAAGTCAAAGATGAAACCAAAGTGACATTAGTTAAATTAAAATATTAGAAGTATGCACCTGCACTAAAGATATTAGGATAAAAGTTTAAAAGATAGCCAGTATTCAGAAAAGTTCTAAGAAGTTTAGAATATTGGAATTTAGAACACATTTGGAATATAGTTTAGAATAGAAGTTTAGAGCATTGCTAAATTAGGGATAGGAAAGTCATGTGGATCTACACCCAGCGTCATATATTTGATTTATTTGCTGGCTGAATATATTCTGTGAGCAGCTTTCCAAATCCTCTCTCTTTGTTGGCAAAAATAGGAAATTCCCAGAGAAGAATTGATGAAAATATGGAAAAGGGGGCAGATAGAGATTATGAAACTTTGTTTTTGCCTTTCTGCTGTACTTAATATTTTATTCTTGATACAATAAGAAGTGAAAATAAATCTTGATTGATAGACTTTATGGGTAGTATGGAGAACAGCACTGGTAAAACAGAGGACAGACTAAAGACTGATGTAGCAGGATGTCTGCAACTGAACACATCCTGAAGTAGTACACAAAATCTGTATTTTCATTTAACAATAATATTTTAACAATTATGACTATTAACAAATAGAACAAAACAGTAACATGCAAAGCTCTATTTAAGATGATATTTAAATGAAGTTATCAGACAAATAAATATTATTATTGCTCTAATTTTTTAAAGATTATTTTGTTATTTGACTAACATTATTAATTCTTTCCTGGAATTTCTGGATAAGGTTTTGGAATTAGATTCCCCTGAAATATAAAAAGCAAATAACTCCACTGGGTTTTCACTTCTCACCAGTGATCAGCATGAATTTAATACAACTCTTTTGTTAAGAAAGTAAAATTGTTATTGGAATGTAATAATTTCAGGCTGAAAACATTGTGGGGCTTTGGGCTATTACTTAGACATTGCTACATTCAATAACCTTAAAATCTATGTTTTACTCATTCAAGTTGTTTTTCGTGTTTTCATAAACAAAAATAGATAATTATATCTGGAGTTTAAGCATCATGTCATTTTTTAAATGTTCTCATAAAACTTACTTAAACAAATAGCTCTTGATGGAGCACCTGCTACTCTGAAAATAAACTGAGAATCATTCCACAGGATTTATCATCTTATGTTTAGGCAAATAGGAAAAGGAAACAATTTAAATACTCAAATAGCAATAGATCTTCTAAAAAAATTAACCTTTTCTATGAGTGAAAAAAATACTTTTGAGTTGCATGCATGTATGATAGCCCTTTGCTTTGTACCTTTTCCAACTATGAAATGAATGGATGATTTGAAATATTCTTAAAAATAGCTTCAATGACAGTGTTGTCTCTGGGTCAAGAACAATAATGTATTGTTCTTGATTAAACCAACTTTGAATCTAGGTATAAATTTTCTTTCCTCTAGTTATTCAAAAGCATTCACATGTTAGGATGGAGCACAGAAGTGCATGTTAGGAAGGTTAAGTAGGATGTATTTGTGCATAGATATATTTAAATGTAAAATATTAATTTTAATAAACTATAATGTAATACATGACACCTGTACTTAAGAATTAAAAAGGGGTGGGGCTGCGGATATATCT
Source organism: Myocastor coypus (assembly GCA_004027025.1). Classification (NCBI taxonomy): domain Eukaryota; kingdom Metazoa; phylum Chordata; class Mammalia; order Rodentia; family Myocastoridae; genus Myocastor; species Myocastor coypus. The sequence goes on from PVJA010001017.1 coordinate 13,479, forward strand.
CAGTGGCATGAGCACCTGCCTGGCAATGCCAATCCCGAGTTTGAATGCTGGTCATGAAAATAAAAACAAAAACAAAAACAAAAAACAAACTATATATATGTGTATATATATATATATATATATATATATATATATATATATATATATACTTTTTTTTTTTTTTGTATCTAGTTGTTCCCCCAACACTTCATGTAAGTCATGGGGCAGTCAATCATGTAGTTCAAAGGGTAGGGCCAGAGGACCAGGGTGGTATTGAAGGGCGGGGCCAGAGAGATGTAAACCATTAAACTGGCAGCATTGCTGCCCCACCGCCAGTCCTGGAGGCCTCCGTTGGAGATATGAAGTAGGTCATCATGGACACAGAAACACACCAGCTTCTCCTCCACAGTCTTGATATCTCTAGTAACTGTGAACTCAATAAATCTTTTATTCCCTAAACTTATGTGTTGGGTACTTGTCCCAGCAATGAGAGAATAGTAACTGAGACAGAATTTGGTACCAGGAGTGGTGATGTTCCTGTGGCTATATCTGACAATGTGGATTGCAAACTTCTGGGAATGGCATATGGGAAATGACAGGAAAGGTTCAGAGATGTCGCCTACAAACAAAGCGATAGAACAGCTTTGCCCATTCTGTCTGGGAGATTCTGATAAGAGCTCAGACCAAAATTCTGACTGTAAAGACCACGCTAGGGAGGTTTCTGCTGGGAAGAAGGACTGCACTGGTTGTTGGACTCCAGAACATCTGTGTTTTGGCTTGGCAGAAAGCTTGTCTGAATTTTGCCTGTGTCCAGAGACTTTGCCTGAGACTGAGATTAAACATGGAGGACTGATTAATCTTTCAAAGGAAATCTCAAAGCAGTCAAATATTGGGACAGTGGCATGGCTTTTTCTGGGTGTTCTTAGTCAAATATATGTTGAGAATGAAGAGCGAAGAGACCAGTAAAGTGAATTAAACCGTGGTCAGTTTGGCCAGAGAGAAAGCGCTAGGAAGGCTTTGCACTGCGAAGATAGCTCTGAGATCTCCATCTCCCAGGAGGAACAGGAGAGTAGTAAAGATGCCCTGAAGTGGCAGGTTCTTGCCCTTTGCAACCTTAGAATCACAGGGGGAGGGACTTTGGTTTGAGGAGAAAGCCTCAGAGCCTCATGTTCCACAATGAAGGCGGCAGCCACACCAGGTTCCAGAATGGAGGCAGTGGCCACGCCAGACTACAGAATGGCACCAACATAGAGAATTTGTTTCTTAGAATCAGGATCGAAGTGCTCAGAAATTCAGGCACTTGATCCCTAAAACTAAGAGAGAAGGAAGCCTGGCTACTGCTCCAGCTGGCAGCAGACCTTGGCATAATTCATGTGGCATTGGTTTTAGATGCATGAAAAATGCAGGAGTTTTGAGGGTAAGAAGTTTTCTGGGGAGATAGCTTTGTGACACAAGTGCCTGCCTAGCAAGTGCAAGGTTGTGAGTTCGAAGCTCAGTGCTGAAAATAAAATAAAATAAAATAAAGAAGCCTTCCACTTTGATTTCAGAAGAAGACCTGGGAGGCTAGACAGTGTGCCCTTGAGAGGGCAACAGGTAAAGCTGTGAATGAGAAGTCTGCTCTGTGGAACCTGCAGAAGTTTTGGAAAGCCAGAAACATGGATCATCTAAGAAAAACTTCAAGGAGAGGGCAAAGCCAGCCTAATAGATAAACTACAGGAACTTCCAAGAGTACCATAGAGGGAGAGTCATATGGACCTCACATTTTGCCACAGATTGCTTCAGATGTTCGATGTGAAACTGTAGGACTTAATGTCTGCCTTGCTGGATTTTGGACTTGTTTTGGTTCCAAAGGTTTGTACCTTCCAGTGTATACCTCTTGGAATGGCAATATCTATCTTGTACCTTTGAATGTTGGATGTATTTAATTTTTCTTTTGTACAGGGGCTCACAGCTGAGAGTTTGCCTTGGATCTTGGAAGAAATTTGGGACAGGGACTTTTCAGCAGTGCTGAAACTGTTGGGACTTTGGCAACTTTTAGAGATGGACTAAAACGCCTTCTGGATAAAGGGATGCTCATGAGATTTAGGGGGTCAAGAAGCAGAATGCTGTGGTTTGTATCTAGCTGTCTTCCCAAAGTCTCATGTAAGTCATGGGGTGGTCAATCACATGGCTGTAAGGGCAGGAACAGAGGACCAGGGTGGGTCTTGAGGGGTGGGGCCAGAGAAGTACAAACCATTAATATGACAACAAGTGCCTCCCCCTGCACCAGGCCTGACAGCCTTGCATGGAGATGTGTAGACAGTGATCCTGGACACGGCAGTACACCAGTCTCTCCTCCAGTGTCTTGAAACCTCTTGAAACTGTGGGCTAAATAAAACTTTCCTTCCCTAAGCTTGTGTGTTGGGTATTTGTCCTGGCAATGAGAGAATAGTAACTAAGAAAAAAATATATATATATGGCTTTTTTTTTTTTTTTTTGTGGGACCAGGGTTCGAACTCACGACCTTGCACTTGCCCAGCAGGCACTTGTGCCTCGGAGCTATCTCCCCAGCCCCTATATATGGCTTTTTTGATTCATGCTTCTGGAAGTTCTGCTCCAAGATCAAGAAATCTAATCCATTTGGGGCACTGTGGAGGGAAACAACTCTGTTCAGGACAGTGTGCTGAATGAACGTTGACAGTATGAGCCAGGAGGCAGAGGGGAGGAAATTGGATAACTCCTGGTCCCCCAGATAGTTTGGACAGGTCTCTGATGTTTGAAAGGATGAACTCTGACTCTTTAAGGACCATGGCACCTCCAATAGTGCCTTCCTTGCAAATGAAACACCTACCATAGGGCCTTTGAGGGCCATTGAAATGCCGTATGCAGCATATCCACATTTAATTTTTCAAATATATGAATATGTATATATATATATATATATATATATATATATATATATATATATATATTTAAAGTAAAATGAATGTACATCTAAATACATAGAAACACGTTTGCTATTAACTTATTGTTAAGAATTTGTCATTTGTGTAGGTGAGAAAAATAAGTAGAGTAATGGAGAAGTTTTATTATCAAAGAAAGCTTATAATATTATCCTAAAAGCTACTTATTGAATTTTACTGCTTAATAAAAATTAGAAAAGTTAAGTTGGGATGCTTTAAAATAACTGTATTACCTCTACTGAGACAAATTTTTTATGCATGCTTTTTGGAGGAAACATGGAAAATATAAATAATTTTAAAAATCACCTGTACACCTGACTTTTGTTAATAAGTCAATCTTTGTCTTGGTTCCCAGCTCTTCTTTTCATAATCACAGTATTTTACAAAGTTTCTATGGCAGTCTTGAGATATCATGGAATAACAAACCTATACCATGTGTCCTCCCGAGACCTTCACTAACTGCTATTGAGTAGGTGGATCTGCTGGCCTTGCCCTGTGGGGCTTAAGAGGATTAAAGAGAGTTTCATCTCTGAGACTCTTTTGCTCCAACTGCAGTATAGTTCAATCTTCCCTTTGCCCAACTCTCATTCTTCATATGCTCAAATGTAGTCCACAAAATATTTACTGCAAGAAAATATCTGTTTCCTGGAACACCATGCCTAATATATTCTTTAAAGGATGTTTGTGATGTTTTTGTTCATTTCAAAATATTTACCCTCATCATAACATTAAGAATTTAAAATATGAAAATATGTGCTCAACAAAATGGAAGGACCTGGAGCCATCATGTTAAGTCAAGAAAGCCTAACATAAGAAGGAATAATATGTTTTGTCTCATATGTGTGCCTTATCAAAAAGATAACCCAGGCATAGTAAAGGAATAATTAGGGACTGGAGAAGAGTGATAAAAGAAGCCAGATAGTGAACATGATTATGCCACAGTGCCAGCTTGTATGGAAATATCACAGCAAACTCCATTAATTGCATGAATTACATGCATTAAAAATTAACAGTAACAATAGGCATGGTGGTATAGCCTATAATCCAAGGTACTCTGAGGCACAAATCCTTCAATATCCCATATCACAATTTTTTTTCAGAGACAGGGATTGAACTCAGGTTCTTGTGCTTGCCAGGAAAGTGCTTATTCTTCTGAACTATCTCCCCAGCCCCTACAAAATGTCCCATCCCCTACAAAATGTTTAGGCTAAAAAATCAGGGTTTGAAATGCAGGATAGGGCCCGGTAGGATGGCTCAGTGGCCTAAAGCGCCTGCTTAGGAAAGCTTAGGCCGCTGCAGGGACCGCGGTTCGATCCTGGGCACCACATGCTGCACCAGCCCTGCCCTCAGGGCAGGCTGAGCCAGCCATAAAAATAAATAAACAAACAAAAGTTCTGAAATGCAGGATAACTATGAGAAACATATTAGCATTTTGGCTCACTCCTAAAATGAGCAAGTATAGTAGCAGAATATTTTATTTGATATAAGCAGAAATTATAAAAACATGATTGATATCTAGGAAATTCAATGGTAGTATGACTCTCAAACCAAGTACAAAATCATCAGATTTAGAGTAATGCAGAGGACAGAATTTATTTGGTAAAAATTCTGAACAATATATGCAGCAAAAAAAAAAAAAAAAATATTCCAATGCATGCAAATGAATTAAGTGTGGTTCAAAACCCTGGAGGCAAATATGTGACTAGGTCTATACCACAGTCATGTGGATGAGAGACTTTAAATGCCTGAGATAAAGAATTTACTATTAATCTGGAAAGGGAGGCTCAAAGATCATAATGTACAAAATAAGAGTCAACACATAGCGATGAATTACATCCAGTGAAGAAAATAGAAAAGGAGAGTGAAAACGATTATAAGATATTTCCCCTTGGTATTGGGAACATAAGTGCCTGACTACCAAGGCCCTGAGTTTGATCCTGGGCAGTACTTAAAAAAATTACCCTTGAGGACAAAGAGAAGACTTTTAATGGTAGAGATGAAATTTTGAAAGCAGAAGATGATTAACTTACCATCTGACAGGCTAAATTTTTGTTATCGATTTTCCAGGATGAGAATGTATATGGACAATTCAAGTTTCATAGTGCATAAATTAAAAGAGATAACCCTAGGTTTCCTAAGTAAAATGTTCCTAAAGTAAAATGTTCAAGACACAGAAGATTTGAATTGCTGCAAAATGTAAAACAAAGCATTGTTGCAGCAACTAATACAGTGCATATAATTATGAAAGGCATTCATAGTCATGTCTTATCTGTCCTCTCTCTGAAAATTTCTGTCTATATTGTTCAGATATTTTTACTATGAATATCATAAAATTATACATTTCCATTTATACATAGTTTCCATACTTTGAAAACTATGTATAGAGCATCAGACATATTGGTGCAATTAGTGGACCCCATATGTGTAGAGAGATAAGTGTATCATTTAAACAATATCAAATCTCAGTTCCCATAATGTCAACAGCACATACAGTTGTTTCTTGGTACAGGCAGAGGATTGTTCCCAGGATGACTAGATTAGCAAACTTGGAGGATACTCAAGTACTATATAGTACATACATAAAACCTATGCATGGTCTTTTATATGCTTTCAATTACATGTACACTGTTCATAGTACCTAACACAGATCTTAATACCTAATATTTCTTACATTATTTAGGAAATAATAGCAAGAGAAGTCTGTACCTATCAGAACATTTTTTCCTGGCTATTTTAAATCTAAACTTAGGAATACATAGTTCAACAGCCCATAGATATTGAATCTAAAATTATAAAGGGCTAGCTGTACTAATTTTTTTTAGCAAGACCAACATTGTCATTGTATTTATAGCGCTAATATATATCTATCAATATATGTAGAAATATTAGAACTATTTATTATGAAAAATAATAAAACATTAATTTATAGAATTAACAACAAATATTACAATAGCATTATCATCACTTTAAAGGGTGATTTATTTTTAGGAGATTATCACTGTTAATTAATAATTGACTAGTAACATTTTTTTTCACTTTTCTTTCTTCAATGTACTCACAAAATATTTATTTTTGAAGACTGTTGGGAAAAATTCATTAATCTTCTTTATTATACCAGGTTCTAGTTATAGATACTGCCTAAGAGTCGATGGAAAAATTTCTTGGTGTGTTAATTTCTTCCAAGCTTACTGGGATAAGGGTGACATTTACTTCAAGGACAGTTTCTTACCATGTTCCAAAAGTTGAAAACAAGATGCAAAAATAATTCTAGTTAATCACTAGTCTAAATAACCTTACTTAACAGACAAAAGTATATACAGCCCATTAAAAAAAAAAAAAAAAAGTTCTGTTTTGTGCATTTAGAGCCTCCCTCCCTAGGGCTCAATCACAAGTTCATGGTAACTGAGTTCTAACCTCATTGCCTTTCTGCTTTACTGCATGAAACTCTTAGGTCTATTTCCCTCAACACCCATAATGAGGTGACGCTTGAGAACTTGTTTCTAGTGTTCTTTTAACAGTCATGTGTGCTGCGGATGGCATCTCAAGCTGGGATACTAATTACCTTCTTTTGGGTGACTTCATCCAAACTATGAAAGAGGGAGGTACAACTATTTGCATCTGATGCATACTAATGTTAATGAATTTATCACTGGCTGTTAAGACGTCGACATGGTAAGGGAGAGTGTTATATTATCACAGATTGCAGTCTTTGCTGCAGCACAAACACACTCCCCCAGCACTTGTCTTTGGTACTCTGAATTCTTTATCTTGTTTGAACATTACTGATTTCTAACCTCTCCTCCAAGAGTTTACTACCCCCAAAACTACTGTGTCATTACCTTAACCAATAGATATCCATCACTACAACCCCAAGAGGACCTTATTTATCATCCCTATCTTTATTCTGATTTGTACTCTTTATTTGCCACTTACTGTTGCTGATTTTTCAAGATGTAATAAAAATATACATTAACATTAAATAATAAAAATTAGCTATAGGACTGATAGTGATTGGAACATTGAAACAGTAGAGAACACTGTTAATAATCTAATTAGTCCCTGTTTAATAAAAGTAGTCTACAGCACAAGATAAGAAAATTCAAAATATTATTCATCTCAGACATTGGCACTTGTTGCATTTTAACAGAGGCCTTAGGAGGTGATATTTGAACCTTTTAAAGGCATATGAGTTGGATTCAGGAAATATCTGTGCCTGTGGGGAAAAATTAATGCTTCTCCAGCTTTGGAAGTGTAGATTGGTACAACCACTGTGGAAATCTGTGTGAAGGTTCTTCAGTAAACTAAGTCTAGGAATCACATTTAAAAAAATAATATAACAATGATATATGCAAAACCATGTTTATAACAGCATAGTGTGCAGCAGTTAAATCTTGGAAACAACTCAAGGGCTCATGAACTGACAAATGGATAAAAAGCTATAATTTAAAAAAATAATAATTGTTTCTTACTGTGTCTATAAAGAAGGATACATTTGAGACATCTATACGTAAGTGGATGAAATTTGAGAAAATGCCCTTAAGTGAAATAACTTAAACATAGATTCATAAATATAAAGTTGTCTCTTTGGAGGAAGAAATCCAAAGTGCAATTAAAAACTAAAATGATAATAGACATTGAGAAAGGGGAACTTGTGAGAGGGGATGTAAAAGAAATGAAAAAAATGAGAAAGAAAGAAAGAAAGAAAGAAAAAGAAAAAGAATGAAAGAAAGAAAGAAATGGAAAAAAAAAACTTGGTCAAAAAGCAGGGGAAGGAGAGGGAAAGGGAATGGGGAAAAAAGCAAAATCTAAGATACAACAAAAGGAAATAC